>BGPT01001954.1:35969-68558 GCA_003297045.1 Symbiodinium sp. clade C Y103 | reverse complement strand
GATGTGAAGATGTGAAGATGTGATGATGTGAAGATGTGAAGATATGCAGATCCAACTTTTAGAAGAACCCTTCGCTCAGACGCTCTCGGGAAAAATGAACAAAATACTCTTGGGATCTCTTGGCTCCAAGCTGGTTTCTTTGTTTCCTTGCAGGCCCACCATCGCCAGAGCGAAGCAGAAGGTGCCATGCTGTTTGCAGCTGTTTGTGGTAATTGTGTTTAACTGTTGTAGAAGAAAAGCAAACCAATGTAACCCTAATTTGATCAGGTCGATCGGTGAATTACCCTTCAGTATACTGCGGGATCATTGCAAATTGTCTCACAAATATCAGCGACTTGGACTGAGGCCCAGTGCAGCTGGCCCAGAGTCCGGAGACAACCCAACACAGGTGCCCAACGGTGGCCATGTGACCCATGTGGCTCTGGTGGTCGCCTGTGACCTGACAGCGTTGCTGTGGTTGGTGTTCATCCTGCGGAGAGGTGAGATATTTGACCATCAACAAGGATGTTGACCATGCGAAACAACTGGTTTGCTTGCTTCTGGACGCACCTTCCAGTACTCCCTGTTCCTTAACACACATGGCATCTATGGTACTGATATTTTCATGATGTCTATGGATGTCCATAGATCCACTCGTGCAGCGCCATTGCTCGAATTGAAGCTTAGCCCCTGCAGGGTGAGAAAGGCAGGCGTGGTGCCTTCGAGTGGTCGGGTCCCCTGTAGCCCCCTTCTGTTATGGGTCTTTGGTTGGTGATGCTGCAGACGAGGAAGAGTCGACCATGGAGATTGGAACAGAATGGAACAAAGCTCTCTCCAACCAGTTGCATCCAAATCGCAAAATCATTGGAGCCTCAGCCCCAGCCCCAGCACATGCCATTGTTGAGCAAGGTCTGCGCACAAGTTCGCGGCCATCGTATTTCAGAAACACCTCAAGTTGGAGGCTGAGGTTGGGCCAAGCGGTGCCTTGCTGGGTTGGTGAGGTCAAATTGCCAGGTGGAAAAAACGATAAAAACGGACCGTCATGGACCGTCAGGAGTGTGACAAAATTCATCAAATTCCATCAAATTCCCATACTATTTCTTCCAAGTAGTTGATGTGGATCCTGCCGCAAATTCCATGGAACTGCCTTGCTTTGTGGGAAATTGCTGTGAGCAAAAACCTTCCTTTGAAGTGGCCACCTTCCCAATCCAAAAGCGTTTCGCAGCTAAGCGCAGCTTGGTCACTGCTAAAGCTGACGCTTTTGATTTTCGCAAAGCTGAGTGCAGGCAGCTGCATCTGTGGGCAGAAGACGCAAATGCCTCAGATTTTGGTGTTGATCACGCCATGGCATTCCTGAGTTCCTGTGACGTCGTGAGCTTTTGCATGACAGTTTGTAACAGAGTTGGTTGTTTTGAGGACGTAGGAATCTTGAAATGCTTTGCTATTGCATCCTAATGCCTTGAACACTTGCTGCTATGTGGGAAGACCTTACTGCTCTTGTAGGATAGGGTATAGTATAGATATGATTGGATATTAAGATGATACAAGGATCCTCCGAGATGACCTTGGACAGAGACACTGCATCGGATCTCAACATCTGCTCGCAGTGAGCATGGCGTGTTGACGTACGATACCAACAAGAATCTGTTGGTATCTCTTCGCTCTGAGGTGTTGCACCCAAGCCATTCGGCCGCGGCGCTGCGGCTGACATGGTGGGCATGGAATCAGAGGACCGAACCTTTTGAAACAAACGCATGGTGACAACGTGAATGATATCAAATGCGTCATGTTGCTTTGTGAAGCTCCTCTGAGACAATCTTCTGGGCACTCGTAGATGCTGCGATTTCAAGAAACTAGTCGATTGGTTTAGACCAGAACATAAGCAATTGTATGTGCATGCATCAGTATGCGTCCGTATTAAAAAAAGAAGGTGAAAGCTACAGCAATCTCAGACAACTCCCCAGGAGAGTGCCTCGGACATCGCAACCCACATAGCTTCGCTGGACCTTGCGCGGATGCTTAGGGAATGGCTGCGTTACAAGGCTAGAGGTTTGTGTTGTTTAAGGCTCAGCAGAATTCTGGGGCTATCTTGGCAGAAACCCGATACAAACTTAGTGGTTGTTTTCATGCCGGCAAGAGTGACTGAGCGCATTTCCTCTAAGCTAGAGAAACCAAAGGGATCCAAAGGGTATGTTGATGGGGCAATCAGGGCCATGGGCTGTGAGGTGGAAGACATCGACGAAGCAAGGGAATCCCAGAGCAGGGTGGTGGATGCAGGCAACATGTCGAGCCCAAAGATGGGTGACTTTGCTCTGTGTTTGACCCACTGCAATTGCAATACTGTCATTTTCACACTTTTCCTAAACGTGATGGTCCCCGGGTGCCCTCAATGTTCGTTCGACAAGAACGAATGTTGGCGTTTCATCCCAGGACGTCAGACGGTGTTTACGACGAAAGGTGCACATCTCCGCAAGAGTTCTCCGACGAAAGCGATCAAAAGCGATCGGTGATCGCCCGAGGCTCTGATGGACTCTGTGCCCGACACACGGATACAGCGATTGGCTGGTCTCGCCTGGACCCCCAGTTGACTTGAGTCTCTGGAATGTGACAGGGAGCCTAGATCGGAGGGGATGGAGGGGGTACAGAAATCAGATCGTGGATGTGATGTGTTGGCATCTTCAGCATCATCTAGTCTTTGTGCATCTGTATTCGAGCCAATCTACCATGACAAATTGGAGGATTCTGGAAGGGCAAGACGAAGAGCAATCAACTTCAGCTGTGGGCTTTCAAAGATTCCAGATTCTAGATAACGTTTCGTCAAAGATCGAGTCTGTCATGCCTTAGTGCTTGAGCCTCCAGAGCTGATGTAAGCTGTTTCCGGTGGAGAGGCAGCTTTCCACGAGTACACTCAAGTCCCATAAAGCGATCCAAAGTGTCTAAATGCCAAAGAACACTGAGATACACTGAGTCTCTGGCCTTGAGATGAACTCATGGTTCATCACACATTGCCACATATGACGACCTTGACTAAAACCATGGTTCATCCCAACCCGTTTTTTTCACATGATTCATCCTGACTGACCTAAGGCCGAACACCTGGATCCTGTTTGGAGACCCAGCTGCTGTGTTCTCACCAGTTAATCCGGGCTCTATTTGGAATACACATTTTTTTCAATGCCTTGTTGATCTTGTTCCTGGAAAGATCTTAAGATGTCAGATTGCTGAAAAGGCAAACATGGAAATGACATGGAAAGCAATTGCGGTTCTGACAAGTCAAGACCCTTTGCTGGGCATGCCAATAGGAAGTAAAGTGCCCTAACTTCAAGTTCACACTCAAAATCTCAAGTAGCTTTGCTTGAACCACAAGCCACAGCCACAATAAACACCATCTATCAGGTCTGTATGGATATCAGGTTACATCAGCTTCTGTACTTCCAGTGCCCTCATCACAGTTTTGCCGTGACCCTCACCCCATAGCGAAAACTTCTGTCACTGAAAAGGTGGCGACGCCGCCGATCACTGCAGCTGCAGCTGCCTGGGAAGCCCAGAGGGATGTTTGGATCACGGAAGGATTTCATTTGGTAACTTCGCGTTATTTTGCGTTTGCTTCAGTTTTATTGAAAGATGCAGAATATGCATGATGAGGATCAAGAAAAGATGTAGTTTGATAACTTCGCATGTTGGCAGTTGCATAGCAGAGACATCTTCATCTTTGAGGTGCGAGCCCTTCTGGGGGACAAAGAAGCAGCGCTGCGGCTCTTTAAGGATGCAGCACTCAACGTTTCTTGTTAGGAGTTTAGGCACCATTGTGAAGGGGAGATATGAGAAAATGCAATTGCATGCTTGGACAGCTTGAAACCAACTTCAGGTTGAAGCTTTTACAAACTACATTGCACATTGTACGTAGACGTAGAGCACAGCTTTTTGACGCTGTAGCCGATCAGCGACCAGATTTCATGACCTGCCAGATGCCGTTGCCAGGACCTTTTTTCCAGATCGAAGAAGTTGCGATGGATGGTCACGTCCTTGGCTGTCGCTGGCAGGGTCGCGCTTGCGGAAGTGTAAACCAACAACGGGCATAGAAATCCGCAAAGCTCACGCTACTACCAGCATTGAAAAGGCGTGGAGCAAACTCCTCTACAGTCCATTGACTCACCTTTACTCACCTTTACTCACCTTTTGCCACTTCAAGTCACTTCAACTCAGCAGTGCCTTGCCATGGATCAAGTTTGTTTCAAGATGTTTCAAAAGGTCGTCAGATGATGTCAGATGTATCCCACATTGCGATGTATTGCAATGTATTGCGAAGAATGCGACTTGTTTCAGGTCGTCACTGGGGAAGTTCCCTCCGAGTTCCTCCGCGAGGCGCTGGAAATCCTGTGAAGCCGACAGCAGCATGCAGCGACGCACCAGGTGGCCGGGCATCCTGCTGCTTCGGTGACTTTGCGGCGTATGTTGGCTGGGCAACCTCCCCCCCTCGGCGGCACTGGTGGGGAAGACATGATGAGAAGCTTGGGATTGCCATTTCTTTCAGAGGGGAATGATGACTACTAGACTACTTTATTCTTGATTAATGATTGGTGGAGGACTCTGGAGAATGGATGGTAGCTGCCCTTACGGTTTATGAGAGAGTTGCCGCTCCGCCTCTGAAACCGGCTCAAGTGCCGCGAAGGGTGAACATCTCTTGACCACGGCACTGGCGTGCTGTCCCCATTTTTGCTGTAGAGTTGTATCCAGAAATATAATCAGGCCTTGAACATTCTACGCCAGCCCACAATCTGCCCTGCAGCCAACCAGAGTAATGGGATTACAGATTGCAGTGACCGTCGTAGATAAGTAGTGGACGAGCGACAATCAGCCATGGCCATTGGCTGCTTCAATCAGCATGGAAACCCATCTACTTTCGCGTACACCAGGTTCGTGTAGGTGAACCCCACTGCTGCCACATTTGCGATTTTGAGAAGCAAGAGGCTTTTGAAATCTTCTTCTCAGGGCAATTGAGATATGGGGGTTTCCTAAAATAGAGGTTCTCGGATATCCCCATTTTAGGAACCCCCCATATCAATCCATATCATCAATCAGAAGACTCTGAATGCCGGACAGTCAAGTAGAGTTCTCCCTGTTCGGAGAGTTGTGATCTGCTTTATCCGCACATCAAACTGTAGTCAGGAACAGTGATTACTTCAAGATCTCTCAATCCAGAATCACCTATCGAATTATCGAATAGCATTTTTTGGAATCAGTCGCAGTTGCATTCCAGGGATGTTGCACCTGTCTGCTCAATAGAACTTGCGAAGCACAGTGCAGCATCCCTGATCGATTTCTGCACCTGAGGCTAGAGGGATTATTTGAGCTGGCCAAGCCAGCTTTGGAAGTGGAAAGCTTGGGTCGGAGATACATTTGGGGCCATTTTGGGGTCATTTGGGCCATAGTTTTGATTGGGTTTCCTCCTTTTTTTGGTTCATGGCTGAGATATCAAGTTCAGGAACTGCCAAAATTTGAGTACACTGAGTACACTGAGTACACGGGTACAATGAGCTATGCATAGCCTGAGTGTGGACACAAAACCGAAGCCTAGGCTTTGACTCCGCGAAGCCTCAAACGACAACTCTATGGCCCTAAGGCCTCGTTTCTTGATGGATACCCGTACCGTTTCAATGTTGAGCCTCTGGTATGTCATCATTGTCTGCATTAGCACTCTGTGGGGTCTTTTCAAAGTAGGCTCCACTATCTCCCTCTGGAGATTGATGTGCAGGGCTACGATTGATTCAATGTCACTATATACATTAAACTAGAATGCAGATGATCGCAGTATGTTTCTGTATTTGAGTAAGGTTTGAAGTAGGGGAATCGTATTCTAGGCGATGGATCTGAATATCCGTTTTGATTTTTAGACTCTCTCATCTCGTGATCGGTAGGTAGTGGACTCCACTGTGGTGCCAGCAACAGTCGCAGCTTGCCTTACAGGGATGAATTCGTTCGGGATTCTTGATTGGTGCACTTTTTTGGTCAAGTAAAAGTCCAGCTGTACTTCCAAGGATGGTGACAATATCAGCTAGTACGTGTAGTCTCGACACTTGCCACTCAATACGCCAATGCCATCTAGCATACTCCGAATGGACCTTCGCTTGGAATTTGCAGAGTGAAGAATCCACCTGTCGCCATGTTGATGCACAAACCGAGCTTCATATAGCCTGAACACATAACGATGTTTGATGACTTCGGCCATAAATTGCAATAATGTACATCAACATACATGAATCTGCTTGGTACACTCCCCTTTGAGCTGGATCAAGCTAGCGACCCAGCTCCAGCCCACCCCAAGATTCAGGTTTCTCAGTCGCTGTTTGGAGGTAGAATGCGGTAGAAGATGTCTCTGCCATATGGGCGAAGTGACTCCCATCCCCTCCCACAAATTGAGGCCAAAAAAAAAATCTTAGTACAGATCACGGGCTGTACTCGTAAGTTCAGGAGAAGACTCAAGCAAAGTCTCCCCAAATCTGGAATGGCAACCTTCAATCCGTTCGCCCATCGAAAGGTCTGCCGTGCCAAGGGAGTGGGGCAACTCAAAGCGGCGGTGGCAAGTCAGGTGTAAAGACATTGCATCGAGAGAGGTTCAGTGCTCATTTGAATACACGACTACTAGATACTACTAGTAGACTACATGTGTCAATTTGAATACATTACATGACTACAGTCGTATCTGTTTCAGTGTGAGTAACATGCCTAGGGAAGCTCAGAGGACCATGAATAGATAGCGAGCAGGGAATGGATCAACTCGGAGAAACTTGTTGGGTTCAATTTTTCAGTGGCTTGGTGGCACTCGCATCCCGGCCAAGGATGGTGTTCCTGCAGGCTTGCTTTGTCGAGCCTGGAGCCAAGCGAATCAAAAGCGGAAGGCAATGGGCACGGCTCTTCGTAGGTGTCAAGCTCCAAAAGGTCGGACATGTTTCACAGACAAATTTGCGAATACGTGATAAAGAAGATGTCTATAGCCTATAGCTCTTAAATGATCTCCTCGATTTACAAAAAATACCCGAAGTAAGGACTGTAAAACGTTGCAGGGCTTTCCATAGTCTGAGTGCTGTCTTCTGTTGGTATTTGTGTCTCTTTATGGATTGCCCTGACCTTTGGTCTTCCGGTGGCATTGCTTTCATGACAATCAGCTACTATGAAAGGAGGGACAGACAGGGACCGATGCATTGTACACTCGGTGTATTGGTTTGGCAGGTTTGGGACTTTAAATGCCGCCAGACTTGGGCACTCCAATACCTCGGGCAGAAATCAACGTCCTGCGCACTCTATTCAGCATACCAAATCTCCCCTGTAGGGCACTGGGTGAAGTTCACATGAGGATTATGAGGTTACGAGATCATAGCATGTCAGCAGAATCCCGCAACCTTGGTACGACGGCAAAAGACACTGGAGAAATCTGGAGAATAAATGCTTGTAAAGAGCGTTCCTTAGATAAAATGAGAAGAGTTGAAGAGTCTTAGCCTGTTGCGTCTCAAAGCCTCCAGAAGAGCTGAGCCATGTTGAGCCTCTTGAGCACATTCTCTGAAGTATTGCCCAGTTTTCCCCGAGGTATCGGTACAGGGCGAGCTTTTGATGCTAGGATGCCACAGGAGATACCAGCCGGATACAGCCGGTTTGGATCGGTTTGGGGGGAATTGGTGTGTGCATTTGGTGATGATTTGGTCAGCGGTTGGATGGTTGAGGATGTACACAGTTCCACACAGGATCTGCACATAGGGTACCAAGTCAATGCAAACGAACAACCGTCAAAGAGCAGATGCAGATTTGCCCTACATAACAGTGTTTGTCAGTCAGCCCATGGTCCAATTTGTGCTGGATTCTGTGTCACCTCAGCGTCGCCATCTGGCTTGGATGATCCCCGACGACGTTGTTTTGAGATTTCTGAGCTAGAGTTTGGCCATGTGCCTTGGCCAGACATTTCGTTGAAAGGGTATTCGTCTCAAAGACTGGTGCAGGTCCAAAATTAGCAGGCTCCAAAATGAAGGGCGGTACCACAAGGGAGACAAAAAGTAAAAGAATGTAAAGGAGCAGACACAAATGACTCAGATGACAAAGAGTAAACAATTTCTCAGTACCACTGGAAGCATCCCTGTCATATCGTGCTCTCCATGTGACCAGCTGGTGGCCATAGCCTCCATTTGCGAGGCAGCAGTCGTCCATTCCATCCATTCGGAGCTCAACGGGCCAGGTAGGGTGCCCGACTAGAGATGATGGAAGGTTGTTGGCGCCCTTTCCATGATGGGCGATGGCCAGCTTCCTCGGCAGCCTCCCCTCTCTGGGCCCCAACTCTCGGGGCCCCGCCAGACCCAAACATTATACATATGTAAGACTGTAAGACAGATTGCCAGAGAAAACGACAGATCGAATTTCAAATACATAGAATGCCGGATAAAATGTCAGTCAGAATCTCAGATAGAATGCCAGCTAGAATGTCAGACAAAATTTCAGATACAATGCCAGATCAATTCAGATACAATGTCAGAAAAATGTGGTTGGAACGCCAGATAGAATGTCGAATAAAATGGCAGATAGAATGTAGGATGCCCAACAGAATGTCTGATGAAATGTCAGGTAGAGTGCAGAATAAAATGCGAGATAAAATGCCTGGTAAAATGTCAAAGCAAATGTGAGAATGTATGTCAGTTGGCGGGAGTCACAAAAAGCAGAGTAAGTTTTGGGGTTTGCTGATTGGAGTTGATTGGGATCGAGGAACACAGCCATGACTAGCAGGGGAGTACTTTTTATGGACCACCAGCTGGGTTTAAGGCTGTTCAGATTCAACATGGATTGCCTTGAGGTTGAAGGCAGAGCGTCTGATAGTCGTTGGGACACGCATGGTTGGTCATAGCAGCAGAATGTTGGTCGCTTGGTCTCAGCCTCTCGTCCATTGGAGATTAAACATCCTTTGTCTTGGAGCACGGATGAGCACGGTATTTCAACGTTTTTCACAAATTCGGGTGAATCCAAACAACTTGTGAGAAGAGATAGAGACCTACGAGCCTTTTACTTCCGCTCCTGGATCCGTCATCGTTTTTGGAAGGTCATGGGATATCCTCACAGACTGGTTGTCCTCCTTTTCGCAACACTGCACGGTGAATCTACAATTAACAGGGGTCCCCGATAGTCGATTTGAATACAACCCCACCGACAGGGACTAGGGCGAAAAATTGTACCCAATCAGTACTTGAACCACCAAAACTGAACAGATCGTGCAGGTGATTAGCCCGTGGCCCTATCAGAGTCTCTCTGGGCAAGTTGCTTGGCAGAGTTTATGATATGTTTGCAGACCTATTGCCGCTAGTCAACAGCGAAGGTAATATCTACACAATGTATATACAGTACAGGCCATCGGGTACAAGTTCTGTGGATTGAAAGGATAGGATCCTGTCTGGGTCATTTAGTTTAATTACACATACACAGAATGTTGGTTTTGCGGCTAAATCTAGTGAAATCTCATAGAATGAAGATTCAGCTTGAAAGAACCTATTGTAGCCTTTCGAATTTACTGGGAGCTGACCAAGGCTGGTGTGCAGCCAGTGGCTTCTCGTCAGGTACTGGAGTAGCGAAGGGGGGCATATAGATTGTGAATAGATTATAGATAATATAGCATAGAATTGTGTGACACACACACACACACTATGTATATGTATATGTATATGTATATGTATATGTATATGTATATGTATATGTATATGTATATGTATATGTATATGTATATGTATATGTATATGATATGTATGTAATGTAATGTAATGTAATGTAATGTAATGTAATGGTATGGTATGGTATGGTATTGGTATAGTATGGTATGGTATGGTATGGTATGGTATGGTATGGTATGGTATGGTATGGTATGGTATGGTATGTATGTATAAATAAATCAACAAATAAATAAATAAATCAATTAATAAATAAATAAATACGTATATATATACACATACATATGCATGTACACACACATGTATATATATATATATACATACAGTCATGAGTCATGTGCATGTGTAACACAATCGAGAAAAAGTGCCTTGTTCAAGTTGTACTTGCTTAGTATGATGACTGGGTTCAGAAAGTTATAAAGCTTCAGCTGACCTTGGAGGTCGCTCTTCAAGTCGTGAAGCACTTTGGCCACGAATGTTCATTTGAGAGTGACATTTGGTTGAACAGTTGGACTCTGGACTGTTTACTCGTTTGCTCCTTAATTAACCACCTGGTCAGGTCAGTGGGATGATGCAGGCCATGGGGTTGCGCTGGGGAAGCCACTTGGAAGTGGACATTTCGCAATTCAACTGCTGGTGCTGCGAGGAAATCATCTGCCAAACATCTCCCAACCATCTACATGTACCGACGTGGCATGTTGATTGAGCAGATTCAGATGATCATCACCCGCATTGGGTCCTTTCATCTTCAGGGATCGTTTCATGTTTCCACCTCATAATGCCGGTGTTGAAGAGGCTGGTCTCTCTAATTTTTGATTCATGTTTCACATTTCAACCCAAGTTTGCGCAGGGTCGAACAGGAGTACTTGTACAACAATGCTTGAAAAAAGGTACGCCACAAGAGACCAGGAACAAGAGAAGATCTTGAAACTTGCAAAACCAAATACGGAGATTACCCAGAGATCCAAGCCTGGGGTGTCTTCAATCATGCGGAGGTTGTGCTCGTGCCATGTTGCGAGTGTGCATGCCCAACGTCCACAGAATCATCTTCAAAAAATTGAACACATCAACCATCATCAAACACATTCTGAAAGTATCTGCCAGTATCTGCACTTCTTTGGACGGCAGGGAGGAACTCCAGTCTTCACACCGCTGGGGACTCCATTGCCAGCGCCACTGACCACCCCTCTGACAACGCGTGTGCAGCCGACGCTTGTCCAGGCAGAGCGGTTGGGATTTGGGTCACGATGATTTGATTGGAGTTTCATGAGATCAGATAACCAAATCAAATGCCAACGGGATACCAACGGGAATTTTTGCGGACTTTTGGAGAATTTCGGACTTGCAGGACAGGAGGCACTGTCAATGCACTTGGCACTGTCGATCTTTGTTGTCTTGTCCCCTCGTTTGGATGCCTCAATCTTGAACACTGAGTGGCGTGGCGACCGTTCCGGCAGCAGGCGTTGGGGACCACTCAAACGGGTGCTGCGGTGCCATCAGTAACTTATGTGCAGGCAAGAGGTCAAGCTGTACCACGCCAGCAGGGGTGTACCATACCAGGTCGAGATCAATGATGTAACGGCATTTTGCAGGAATTAGGGGATGAATACTGCAGATGAGATGGCTTATGAATGTGGGTGGAGAATCTAGCCGTCGCCCAGAAGAGATCTCGTCTCCCAGTCCACGACTTTGAACAACTCATCAATGAATTATATGTATGTAGTACATAATATATAATGGATGTACAGATCGCGTGTTGCAATAGCGTTGACTTCGTTTCTTCCGCCATGTGCAGCTACGTAGTCAGTTTCACGTCGATGTCTCGATTCGCTGGAGCTGGAGGCTCCTTCTGTGACAGCACCTGCGGCGCCGCAGGCTGTGGGGGGTGGAATCCTCGGAGTCCCAGGTTCAAGACATTTCTGAAGATGTTTTAGTGGACGTATCGGAAGAACGTGGAACACATAGAACACATAGAATTCATAGAACAAGAATCATTGATGTTTTGAGTTCCGCAAATTTATAGTTTGATTTCTGTCAGCCGCAAATCAAACTTAGATGAAAGGTTTGAAACCCAACAGGGTAGTTTCGGCTTAAAGATGTATCTCAACAGCTACTCTGCAGCTACGGTCCTCTGACTGCGCAGTGCTGGGAGGTGTCAGCCGTGACATTCATTCCAAACAAGTCTGGCACTTGTCCTGTCACTTTCACAGTCAGGTGCGCACAGCAGCAGACGGCGCCCTTCCCCCAAGCGACGCCATGAGAAGGCTGCGCGAAGGCCGGTCCGAGTTCGGAGATGTTCCGTTGAGGGAAGGGTTGCAGCGTGTGGATCAGGGCCGCCACATTCCTGTTGACCTAAGGAATTTGCGACTCTGAGTTGTCACGTTGGAATTGCATTAGACCAATAGCATTTTCACCATCAATGAATGTCAGGGAGGAGATTCTTCCGAGAATTGGTTCGGATCAGTTAGGACAGGAATCGGCCCTGGTGCGGTGGATGATTCATGGCGCTTCTGAGCGGGAAAACCCTGCCACTCCAGTGGCAGGCAATGCGCGGTTCGTGCGAGGCACACCCCTTGCCACAAGGAGACTGGGCATGGATTGTGAGAAGATCAGGAAGCCAGGAAGCCTGCTATTCCTTCAGCTCTGTGTTGCAAATGTTTATGGATGTTGATTGTTTGTCTCCATTCTCATTGCCTCAAAGGAAAGGAGAAGGGAAGCAGATGCTCATGTGTATGGTTTGTTGATCCAGGGTATACAGATATCCAGATACAAACACTCCAACAAATGCCACAATTGCAAATGGGACACAGACACCCAGCGCTGATCCAATGGGAATGTGATGCAGGACCAACCTTGGCATGCGCACAAGACTGGTAGAGGAGGGTCAGGCATCCGTATGGCATCATATGGCATCGTATGGCATCGTATGGCATCATATGGGATCATACGGCATCATATGGCATCAAACGAGGGTGAGCATGCCTTAGTTCGTGGCCTTTGGCTTGACCCTCAGAATGACTAGAGCTGTGTGCACTGGGATTTGAAACCACCATAAACCGCCTATTATTCCTGATGTACGTAGCAGCGCGCTTGGAAAATTGTATCTGTGGAGTGGTGCAAAGATGTAGTGTATGTGTCCATCAACTGCCAGGGTCTCTGACTTCACACGATTGAAGTAGACACAGTTGCAGTGGTTCCAGGTCTCCCACACATCAGCCCATCGTAGAAGGATCTTGGTCAGTAGTACTCAAAATTATTGCGGAAAACTCGACAACCGCATGATGTGGGGGTCTGCCAAAGATCCCATACACCAAATCCATCAAAATCCATCAAAATCCATCAAAATCCATCAAAATCCATCAAAACCCACCAAAATCCATCAAAATCCATCAAAACCACCTTATCCCAACAAGTCCCAACAGGTCCCAACAGGTCCCAACACTGCTGGACCCGCGTGTCGAGTCGCACAGGCGCCTTTTGCCGCAATCCTGGGTTGTGCGGACTCGCGAGCACCACTGGAAAAAGTCTTTGATGCGTTGCACCTTGGCTTCAACACAGTCCCTTAGTGACTGCGTGGCTAGCTTAGCCACCCACAGCTGTGGTTATGTAAATGTAAAAGAACATAGTCATGGAGTCATGCATAATATGGAACAAGTATACGTACAGTATCACACAGTAAAAATGGGTATACGTAAATGAATATAAGATAATGTAAATGATTCAAAGACACAAACATGACATGGTTCTCTTCCCAATTCTTGCGATCACAGATCTCTCCATTTGAACCACACAGACATGACTCAAAGGCCTGGCGACATCTTCGTGCTGCGAAACGCTGGCAACACCTGCACCCACGCTGAAGGCTCACATGATATGCAGCTCAAACAGGTGGACAAAGGTCTGCAATCGCTATTCCGCACTTTTCTGCAGTTGAAACGGACTTGCTCAGTAGTGGCTAAGATAGGATTTTTCAGGCGTCTCCAAAGTTCATGAAGGGTTGTACAAACTTTTTGCGACCTGGCAAAAGCGACATTGAACTTTGTAAATGTTACGCATTCATTCGTAGAAACCATGACATTTTCCCAAGATTATTCCTCAGAGATCCTGAGATGTATGCAATGGCAGCACAAGTGGAAACGTTTCTCTGTCGCCCCCGGCCACACCCAAACCCATCCAAATCCTTGGCCAACTATGCTTCCCCCAGCAATTGTGGCCAGCCTTTGCCAGGTAGCATGGTTGGAAGCCTGGAGTTTGCCACTGGGAAGTTAGGAGTCTTGGCTTATGATGCTTAGGCTTTGAGCCTGACCTGAGAGCATTGGCAGCTGATGTTGGATGAGTGGGGGCAGACGTTTCATGTCCTGGAAGATCCTGGAAGTCCTGGTTTTGGTGTTTGAAGAGTTGTTTTTGACTTTCAAAATTCAAAAGTTGGATGGCTCTGAAGGAGCAAACCTGTGGTGAGTGCAACTGTGATTAGGATCTCGTTTGATCCTGGTGCTGGGCCACACCAGTTGCGGAGCCATCAATGGTGCGACCCAGGTGCCGGAGACAGATCGCTTCTTGGAGCTTGTTTTCTGATATTGCCCTGCCATTTTCTCTTGATCCGAAAAGCAACCCAGCTACAAAACGTCGTATCAAAAGACCATTTTACATCGTCTAACAACAGGCACCTTGCAGGCACTTTGCGGTACCGCATGATATGATACCGCAAGGACCGCACGGCTACTGCTCCAGGCCTACCTGTCCAAAAAGGACGGTGATACTTCCGTGAGCTCGGCTTTGGAGGGTTTGTTGCGCGACCTGATGGAGGTTGCCGAGACTTGGAACGAGGAGATTCATACGAGATTCATAGACCCATAGACTCAAAGGGCCTCCCTCATAGTGACATTCGTGGTGAGATTATTCAAGATTATGATGCTTCTTGAGATTGAGTTTCTATGACCGTGGCAGATGTTTTGATTCCGTGCCTTGTTTGCTCGCTCGTTTACATTTCACAGCTTTCAGTTGAATGTGGGGTATGCAAAGAAGTTACATTAGCGGCGTGGGCGCTGAGGGACTGCCTGCACACCTTAGCTCACTGTATGTATATAATTGTGTAGTATTAGTATTGTGAATATGTACATATGGTGATGCCATGCGCTCCAAACCCGTGTATGTACATTTGTGCACTCTATCTCTGAACTCAGACTCGCCCAGCGAGGAGAATAATAAGTACAAGTCAAGCACAACGATATATAATTCCAGTATGATATAGCACCAGCAAGATGACATGCAATGATGATGGTGATGGTGATGATGGTGATGTTGATGTTGATGCTGATGATGTTGTTGATGATGCTGATAATGTTGACATTGATGATGGCAAACGCGATGATGCCGATAGCGACGAGGACGATCATGATGGTGATTGTAAAAAAAACCGCAGGATGATGGCATGCATTCTTACCAACGCCGAGCATCCAGCAAATGATTGCATCCCACTAAAATCAACAGCATTGCTGGCCTAAGGAAAGGGCAGCGAGCGAGGATGGCAGCACTGATTTCGATACAGTGTCAAAGCGCGCTGTGAAGACAAACGTGGCTCAGCTTCAAGTCTTGCCAGTGGCAAATTGAAGGCAATAGAAAGCCCATGCAGGTTGGGGATTGCCTGTCGGCTTGCATCTGAGTATGCAGAGTCACATGCATCGATCTTGCTCCATCCGAAATATTCATGAGTGTCGTATCAAGGACGTGAGTGTTGCAGAAACGCTTCCCAAATCAGACTACCTGAATGTGACTCTGACCATTCACATTTTGGGCAAGATCTGCAGGCTAAATCAACCAGTACTCATGCTGAAATGATGAGTGAATCAAAGACATGTACATTTCTTCGCTCCACAGTGTGGGACCAGAAACCCAGAGTAGCGCAAGCAGGTATTTCACACCATGAAGTTCCTCTTGAAGAGCCTTGGCAGATAGTCTTGAGTGACCATTTTCCACTGCTTGTGGAGATGGCTCTTGCATACAGCAAATTCTGCACGGTAGACGATGGGCTCGCTGCGCAGAGCCCATCATCTTCGGTATACACTACAATGGTACGTGCGATTTCACGCATGCGGGAAACCAGATATTCATGTCGTAGACATGTCTGATTCCCTCTGAAAAAAGATCACAAATTACGGAGTGCTTCCCCTGTAACTACTCTACTGAAGGTAACTGCCTCACCTCGATCTAATCTTGAGACCCCGTGGAGTTGCTGGCAAGGCACCCATATGATGTACCATGATATACCACTACTTTGATTATCTTTACTTTAAATCCAAGTTGCATTCTCAATTTGTAGCTTGTGACATCTCCCATGGCTCCTTGAGCTGCGCACTCATGACTCTTCGGACCGCATATTGGGTCAACTTCTCGTGGGGTGGAGAGTTCTCATGAAGTTGGAGCGTCAACCCACGTTATGTTCAGAAGAGCTTAGGTACAGTAAGACCATCCGCGACTTGGTGTCCAGTGGACAAGTCGATTTGCAAGGAGGCATCTACAACCTCGAGACAGGCAATCCCGCATGCTTGTACTGATTTACTTGTTTGGGACGGGCCATGGTTCATGGACTTCATGAAGAGGCTCATGCTGTGCAAAGAATGCACAGATTACGTTCCGAAGGCTTTCGTGCCATTTTCAATGGCAGATGACCACTGTTCCACAATCCTTCGCATTGTGTGGATCCTGTGGTACAACTTGGTACAGCTTGGTACAGCTATGTGGGGGGTCCAACTTGATACGTTGCAGGCCAAGTGGACTTCCTTGGACAGCACCCGGACCAGGACTGGATCGGGTGAGGAGACTTCCCTTCAGAAGATTCAGCTTCAGAGCCATTTCTGCGATCTCTAGATTTGGGTAACTTTAAGTGTAACTAGGCTAAAGTGAGTTAAAACCACATACCATTGTAAGTCCTTATGTTCCTTGGCAACAGCTGTCAGACTTCAAACCATTCAGGATTCAGTTTTTTCTCTCTGTGGATCGTTAGTCTTTAAAGAGATATAGATGTTCGGCTTGCTGGGCCCGCCTCACTCTACTCCTTGGGTTCGTGCTAGCCGTGGGCGTCGCTCAGATCGTCGCTTGCAGGAGTTTCTCTTTGGATCCAAGCTGGAATTGCCTCCGTCCATGTTCAAGCAGGACTGGTGGGTCTCAGGGCGTGGTCATCAAGCAAGACCAGCAATACCAGAAAATATTAGAGGCTTAGATCCAGCCTTCTGGGGTGACATGACGGAGACTCCAAGTCCGGTCCCACCGACCCCTACCGGAACCCTTCGACAGTTGTGACGGGCTGGACTGTACCCCGATATCTTGCGATAGTTGCTGGGGACAGAATCAAGTCAAGGACTTTAGGTCCGGCGCATTTTCCCATATTTTGCAGGGTTTTCCATGGTTTTCCAGCTTGGAGGCTTATCCGTGTTTGTCCCAACATGGCCACATGGTCACTGGCATGGACGTTTGGAGAGGACAAACCCACTTTTGTGCGTACCACAGAGTCCTCCGCGGTCTCGCCATTTGAAGCACTGAAGATC
The DNA here is from genome assembly GCA_003297045.1 of Symbiodinium sp. clade C Y103. Taxonomy (NCBI): domain Eukaryota; class Dinophyceae; order Suessiales; family Symbiodiniaceae; genus Cladocopium; species Cladocopium sp. clade C. The sequence goes on along the minus strand of BGPT01001954.1, from coordinate 51,340 downwards.
CTCGAAGAAGGCAATAAGCGCCACTTGGAGAAATACAACGTTTGAGTCGGTGTCCGAAGTGTGTTTTCACTTTTGATTCATAGTTTTTGTCAATACTTGACTGTACTTGTAGGATCATCTCGACATTTGTCTTCTCTCCTAAAGCCGGGCCTGCAATTGCAGCTGACATGTTGCGAGCCAGTTCGTTCAGGTCTTTCTGAGTGTTTGCAAGGTTGCATTCCTTTGAACATAGACTGTTGGAATCTGTTGGACCATTTTGCATCCTTTTTCTGTCACCTGTTGATGGTTGGTGGCAGCTTGAGCTGACTTTGAGAGTTCCATCAAAATGGGGACATCCCAGGCTTTGTGCTGGGTCCGGGTCCCAGTTGCTGCAGCGTGGGAAAGATGGTGACAGAACTGAAAGACTGGCTTAACCCTCTCTCATCTCATCTGCATCCATATCATTTATGTAGGTCGAAGGGGACAGACGATGTTTGTTTTTCCCCAAGAATTGCGTCTTGATGCCAAAAAGACCATGAACTGGCCACGCAAACGTCAAAATACTGCTTACAGCATCTTACAGCTTTGAACTGAAACATTTGTCGCATCTTGGTTGTGGGATCTGGCGTAACTAAAACGCCGCTGTTGGGCTGGACACCTTTTATTTGTACCTAAGAAATTAGTGAACCATGAAACTCTCCACGTAGACATACCACATGGATGCTCGCAATCATGCAAGCAGGTTGGAACATGTTGGAACAATTTCTGATTGCACAGGGAAGATTCCCGAGAACAAGCACTGACCTGTGCACCAAGCCATTTGCTTGACCAGCAGCCCAATGCTGCAAGATTTTTTTGATTCATCAGGTGCTCCGAAAACATCTGCCACGCAGGTTTCTTGGCAGGAGAAGGATCTTGAAGAGATTTCTTGAAAGTGGCAGTCACCAACAAGTGTTGGGGGCTCACTAATAGAAACGCACATTTGACATCAGCATTTAAGATATTTAATTTAAGTCAGTTAGGCCTCCTGCATAGCAGGTGTGTAGATCCGCGCTTTGCACCTATTCTTAGATCGTTTGGATGATTTGACAGCTGATGAGGCGACATTCACACCAGCTCCACAGCTCGCCTGCAAACGGCATGTGTAAAGTAGCCGTTGGATAAGAGAAGACTCTTTAGGCCCTCGGTTCACTTCAGGCAGTTGCACCACAACATACATTGTCACACATCGTAACACATCGTCTTAAATTGTCATATCACACACCTTGACTTTTGGTTTTCGGCTCTGCTTCGAAGTAGCGCGGATTAGAACTGGTGGCTGAGGATATGCGAAGGGCCTTGGTGGACAAGGGCCAGGCTCCACATGCAGCAATCGTGGGATGTCCTCTAGTCGCAACAGAGAAGCCGGGAAGTTGGAAGGGACGCATGAGATGTCTTCAAAACTCTGTGTCGCCCCTTTTTGCTGGTTGGTTGATCGGGATTCCTCTAATGGATCGTGATCAATAGCACAATCCCCTAGAATCATCAACCAACGGAGGTTTTGAACACTGCACATCAGCGGCAGGTTTTATTGTGATTGATGGGGTTCCAAACTCCATTCTATCATCGACTTTCACCATAGTTTGGTGTACAGTGTAGAGTAGTGTTAAGAGTATTTGTTCGAAAGAGGCAAAATACAGATTATAATGGAAGAGACTCGCAACGGCTTCACCGAACTCCACATTCCAAATCTTGACAGTCTTTGCCCTGAAGTGGCGACATTACATTGGTATCAACATTTCAGGACCTGTGACATGCGTCTTCCAAGGTTCCGACTCAAGGGCTCCAATTGAGACGGTCTTTGATGCAATGCCTGGAGATCTCTTCGTGTGCGGTACTGATGGAAGGGTGTCCACCGAACATCTGGAATTCTCAGCATTGACGGATATTGACGGCTGATTTTGTAGAAGTCTCTTCCGGTGCCTGGAACCCATGGCCTCGTATGCTTTGGCTGTCTAGGCTGCGCAATGCTGGAAACACCTGCACGCATGCCGAAGGTGCGTGCTTGGGACAAAGATTCGCACATGAGATGACATGATCAAGGTTTCCCCAAAATACTACCCGATGGGCAGGTTTGATTTGCTTGGATCACAGAGGCGTGAAAGTCTGAGTATTAACAGAGAGTTCATTCATAGAATGCCACATGCTCGACATAGGTCTAGGATTCCTGAGAATCAGCTGGCAAGCCAAAGCAGCAGCGCTCTGCATGCACTGCTCAACTAGGAATAGTTCTGCTTGGATGCGCCGGGATTGACCCACAATCATAATATATTTGTAGAGAAGAATCCTGCACTGCACCACTCTGACAACATGATTCTGGTCACCCTGGAGCTCTGTGTCAATTTCTCTTCTAAGGAAAGGAAACAAAGCTGAAAGACGCTGTAGGACATACTCTTGCACCGACCTTCAAAGCCCCAAACTGACCTCACTCTGCAGGCGTTGTGCAGGATATCATCCAGCAAACATATCTCTGACATGAATATGCATGTGCCTCTATGTTCTGAGTTTCGTGGTTGTCTTGAGTCTTGATCCCCGATGTCAGGCAGCATTGTTGGGAGTTTGGAATTCTGCGTTGGCAAACTTGGAATCTCTTCTGCAAGCTGACTAACAATGCTGATGTAGGTCATGGGCTCTAACCTTCGTTGTCGAAGGGTCCCAGATTTAAGACCTCAGACTCTGACTATATGGTTGTGCTTCTGTGCCCCTGTGGAGGCCAGATTCATGAAGTAGATAGGATTCCAGCAAACTCTTGAGTGGGGTCTAGAGCAACTTGGAGTATGACGTCCCACTTGGAACGCAGTAAATCGCTTCAATCTTCTCTGACAGTATACTCTAAGACTCTAAGCTTTGCCGCAGTGAGTTTTCTGGCTGTTGCAGTAGTCTTCCCTGACGTATTGAAAGCTCTCCCAGTCAAACTTGATCAAACCTGCCCACAATGTTGTGTGATGTTGTGTTCAGATCTCCTAAGGAAGCCGATTGATTCTTGTCATGGGCCACACCGCGTGCGGCGCCATCAATGGCGCCACCGCAACCTACCTGGCTGATAAGACTGCTGCAACCAGAGTTGGGGAACCCGGTGGGGACAGGGCCGAGCCACCGTATAGCAATGGGTGTTGTTGACACATACTGTAGAGCCATCCTGAAGCGTGTGGAGTTGCTCAGGCCAACATGCAAGTTGCCAGGGTTGGATGATATGATTATACAATATTATATATATTTATATATACACAATATGTACGCAATATGCCATATGAATATCAACACACAGCATATACTATTAACATCAAGATACCATGTTTACTATAAATATCAATATACAGTATTATCAGTATGATACACAATACCTAATACCTCCTATGCCATGACGTGTGTTACCTTCTCATCCACTCCTCTCGCGCTCAGGCTGAGCCCACCTGTGCGCTCGAAGGATTGCTGTTTGGATTGACCAAGGTTGCGCAAGATGCATACCAGGTGCGGAGTGATTTGGCCATCAATGTTCATTTCTGCAACAATTGTACTAGTACAGGAGTGACTAGACGTTTTTTCAGATTGTCTTTTCAAAACCTAATGTGAGAACTTGGATTATTTCTTGGGCTTCAACATGTTTCAACCACGTTCCCCGCGACCTTGTCGCCCCAGGAACTGGGGCAGACGGCCAGCGAAGCGGAGCTCGCCGCGCATGCTGTCCAGGCGTTGCTCGGGGAGCCAAGAGCCAGCTGAAAATGGGAAAGGGGGGGAACAACAAAACATAGCAATGTCATCCAATGTTTAAGATGGAAAATGCAGGAAAATGATGATTGACCAATGGATTTAGGGGTAGCCTATTTTGAGACAAACCTGTGCTTGAAGGATCCGGAAGGTTTCATAGCCTTGTCCTTTGCAAGACCGAGTGTCTTTGATTTCGTCTTTCCTTGCTTGGAGAGGATTCTGAGGCATATTTTGTCATGTGTTCTACATTTCTAGCCCATATGCGCGATTGCGACAATTTTCCTATTCAGAGAGGGATTCCCACCCTTTGCGTGGATGATGCTTCTCCTTGGTCAAGAATCACTGGAAGCTGGTACAGTCCCACGCCCAAACTTCAGCACCTGCTCTGCAGTCATTTGCCGTTAGGTGAATGTTTTCCATAGCATCAACTTCCTGTTGAAGTTCAGCCAGCCCATCAGGGACCGCTGAGAGCTTGACGGAAAGTGCTGCTTTGGTTCAATCCCTTTGTGGATCGACTGGGAAGCCAAACGATTTGTCTCACTTTGGGATCCAAGCAAGTACTCCACCATTGCTGTCCCTCTGAAGCGTGTTTGCGCCAATGTCAGGACTTGGTTGCCAAGGGCGAGTTGGAAGTGCAAGGCGAATGGGATGAAGCAGTTGACCCCCAAAAAACAGCACAATGGGAGCTTTTTGGGTGGTCCAGAAGGATGAAGCTAGGGACATCTACCAAAACAGGCCCGTACAAACAGTTGAGCTTATTTTTTGCAAATTAGCGGTGCTTGTCTTCACCGTCAGTCATGCTTGAGCACACCATTGGTTTGGAGGGCCACATTTCTGCTAGCTTGCTGGCAAGGAGCCATCTACAACTTGGAGACGGGGCGAGTGAACTTCCTGGGGCAGTCACCCAAACAGGCAAAGAAGGGCATTGTTGAAACAGATCCAATATTTCTGTGAACAAGGGAATGCACTCAATGATTTGTGACTCAATAAACATCTCCCACAAAGGATTTTCACGCTCTCTCCAGAAGCAATTTGTGCCCAGACACGACAATGATGTAGAGGCATGCGGACCATGTACTCCTGAAACTCTTATCCGTTTGACTTGTCATGGGACCAGAACTGACTGTTGAACAGCCACCAATTTTGCAGGCTGAGCTCCTGGCCTCCAAAATGAAACTTGGAACAACGTGGGCCTGAGTTTGTTGCCATTGCTCACTGCGAGTTAAGTACTGCTGAGCCATTCACAGACCAAGAATGTGTTTGGGGGTCAAACACATTTACTTGTGGGGCAAGCTTTGCTATCCACAGTGCGGTGAGTGCTTTCTGGCACTGGACATGCCATCGACACAGTTCTCAAGGGAGTCTATGTGGTTTAGAGCATAAAATTGCTGCAGCCAGATCCCCGCTCGTCAGTGAACTTTGTTTTGAAACAGTCCATGGCCTTTACTGCAGACAATGATTCTCCAGTCACAGAATTCAGTTCAGTTCAATCAGTGGGAGCAGAATGATTGGCAAACATTCTCACACACCTCACAAAAGTTCTACCAACATCCAATTTGACATACAGGCGCATCCATTCTGTAAAGCTGAAAGCGTGTCTGTTTTAAATTTTAATGTATGAATAAGTGCAACATCAATGTGTGATATATACTGGATGGACAAAAGTCCAAAACTATTTTACAATATTTTACATACATACCACAGATATCCATAGATTCAAGATACCTATCCGACCTATCCATACAAGTCACACCACCACAACCTGACACTGGCCATCAACCTAGCAGCCTCTGAGGCATGTGCCCCCCGGCGTAGCCGGTGCATCTGATTCCTCGGTGCTCTTCGGTCTCCATGGGGTGCGAACTCCAGAGGCCGCGTTTTTATCCGGTCGCTTGATGCTGTAGTAAACTCCTCTGTAGGTACCACAAAATGGGCTGTTGCGCCATGTTTAGGCTGCATGGTTGGGGCATAAACTATATTGCGTTCGGCCTGGCATGGACCTTGCGGAAGTTAGATATCTCTAATTTAGGTACGTGACATGGCCATGCGAAAGAGTTGTACGGCGTGGAATCGAGATATCACTAACACTGCTTTGGAATGTGCTAGAAAGTGCACAGTATTTGCTCGGATAGCAACCTGGTGCGACCTAGTTCGATGACCTCTCTGCAGCTTTAGCTTCAAAGCAAGCTCTGTTTCACCTGACAGGGATGGGCATGTAAGCAAAATCACTTTTGGAGCACCTTTCTATTTGGCGGCCATACGCATGCTCGGTTGCCATATCTGGATATCCATGGGGGACCATACAATTGTACATGTGTCATCATGCACAGTACCCGTATGTAGAATGTATCATACATGCATTATATATGTATATGTACTCACACACACACAGTGTATGTATATATATATATAGATTTCACTTGCAAAGCGCACATCATTGAAGGATGTGGCTACATGATTTACAATATATGCTTGTAAACAGAACATCTTTGCTTTTGCAGAATCCCCGCCCACCATGAGTGATGCGGAAAGTGATTTGGGTGGCTTGAGTGGTGACGAGGAAATTCAGGAAAGCAACGTGCGCCGGTCAAGCAAGACGGACCTCAACTCCTGTTTGGGTCATTTACTTTGCCGTTTCCAAAGCTTGGACTCCGATCAGTCAGGCACCATAACCCATGAGGAGCTGGCTAAACACTGCCTTGATGCTGCTCAGGAAGCAGCAAAACACCCATTGAATGTTTCAGAGCAAGCACTGATCGTTGCAAGTGTTCAGCGGAATTTCGAGCGGATGGATCTCGAAAACGATGGATTCGTCACGAAATTCGAATGGCTGCATGCCGCGCTGTTGGAGCTGCATCCACCAGGTGCCGTGAATGCAGAGATTATCACCAAGCAGATCAAGAAACGACCAGAGCTGGTGGAGCAGTTGGTGTGTCGCTGGTTGGAGGTGGATGAAAAGGCCATTGGCCTGGTGACCCGAAAATTGCTCCGCTTGACTTTCCAAAACTTTCTGTCAGATGAAAACCATCTGATAGCTGCTATACATGAGTTGGGTACAGGAAGCATGACCTATGCAGAGTATGTTGCTCACGTGCTGGGATTGAAATTTAGCAATGTGACTTTATACTACTACGATCTCTCGAAGCGTTTCGCCTCTGCTTTGTCAACAATTTTGCTGGATCAGTACGAAGAAGGCATTTGGCACACCAGTGTTGGAGTCTTTGGGAAGGAGCTGTACTATTATGGCAGCATCTTGTCCTGTGAGCCTGGGAAAAGCCAATTTGGACAACCAACCAAAAGTCTCTCGTTGGGCTCCACCTTGCGTGGTCTTGATGAGGTGAATGAAGAGTTAGGCCGAATCTATTTTGACTATCGGCCACATTCATATGATGCTTTTGACCACAACTGCAACACTTTGAGCAATCACCTGGTCCAGTTTTTGTTGGGCCGCCCGATGCCCGAAAGTGTTCGCTCCATGTCGGAGCGCTTGAAATCCTCTGGCTTTGTGAAGACACTGCGGCCAGTATTGAATAGGCTGTTGGGGAGACCCAAGCAGGATGGCGATGACCGGATGTTGGAGCTTGAAGAATCCTGGCGTGTGAATCGCATCAAGCGGCGCGAAGAGTCAGTGAGACCGATGCTGCCCAAGCTCGACAGCGACGCTGAATCTGAGGAAGCAGATGGTGATGGTGAGCCCTTCTTCACTAGTGAAGCTGCTATGATTCGTGATGCAAGTGATGCAACCACGTCGGATCTGGTCCTGTTTAATGCGCCCGGTTCCCATGCTGCAGTTGTTGCCCGTGTGGTTGTGGAAAATTCTGATGGTTCGGCTGAGATTGTGTGGTTTGATCATGGAGGCAACAGACAGCATGCAACTTCCATGTTGAGTGCACTGGAACCCTACAGGCCAGTACTCACCAGTATTTCGGGCATCAGAGAGGAAGAAGAACCTCCAAGGCTTCCGCATTCTTCCAGCACGGAGGCCTGTACAGGAGACGTGGAAGCTGCTGGTTATATGACTTGCCCTGCTGGACATGTTCTGCTGCGCAGCCGGCCTGGTTTCTGGACTGCTGGAACCAATTGCAAGTCTTGTAGACAGAGTATCCCGCACCGGCAAGTTAGAATGACGTGCCACAGTTGTAAATATTCAGTTTGTGGCAGCTGTTTTTTACAGAGCCGCAACCCTAGTGTTGGGCAGAACCCTGCAGCTCTTTCCACCTTTGAGGATATGGATTCAAACCTCTGTGTGCGGTGCAAAGAAGGACACCGCTTGGAGCGTTTTGGCGGCGGGTCACCAGACGCTGGTGCTTGCTGCAGTCAGTGTAATGCCATGGAAATTGGATCTACAGGTTCCTTTTTCCTCACTTGCCGGCGCTGTGTATTCCAGCTTTGCTACAGCTGTGCGCGAATCTCCCTTTGCACGTTGATTGATGAAGCTGCATTTCAGAGCCTGTGCGATGACAGCGGTATAGAGGACACAGGTGAAGCTGTTAGAAGGTGTTTCGCTGAGCGCGTGCAGCAAAAAGACCCACCTATATTTTAACCTGATTTTGATGCGTCGTTTGTCCCCCGCTGACTGCTTCAAAATTCTGAAAGGCAAGATCACTCCCTTATAGATGGGAGAATAGAAGGAATCATCGATTCCTGCCAGAGAGACGGAATGGAGCTTGCAAGAGCCTTTGTATGACTATCAATGCCAAATCTTCACTCACCAATGAAAGTGTACAATGATGGGCCATTACTAATCCCTTACTATAGAAAGATAATGTTCGATATAAATGTGGAGGTATAATGTATGTATATATATATATATAAATATGTATGTATATGTACAGGAACTCAGCAACTTGAAGCCTGGATCAATCATTTCGCGTCAGGATCCTCCACTGCCTGGACCGGAGGCATTGAAACTGCTGAAGGAAGGTGGAAATGGGATGGGTAGACTGCATTGTTTGAAGGGCCAGGGAGTTGACTGCACTACCTGCGCTTGGCTCCACTTGTTGATAGACTCCAGAATCTTGCAAGTCAACTAACTAGACTTGCGCAGCCAAGAAGTTCTATGCCTTCCAAACACATGAAAATAAGGTTGAGAGTCTGAGCTGATATGGATTGCCCTTTTTGTGATTGCACATATTCATTCAATTGTGAATTTGTGAATTTGTGAATTTCATGTGAAGCATGATTGAACCGATTGAACCATGCCAGGGAATCTTCGGTTTGCGAAGGGTGCGCCTGAAGCTGGGAAGGTGGATGCACAGATGAGCCTCGGCCACCAATGAAACAAGGTCAAACAACCCAGGGCTTCATTGGGATTTGAATGGATTTGATACATTTTGATCTGTATTTTGACTGTATTATGCAATAAGGAGAAGCAGCTTTTTGATAATGCAAGCCACACAGCATCATAGATTCGATAAGTTATCATAGAGTCATAGAACATCAAAGATATATAAGTCACTACAACTTTCTCATAGCTCCAAATCACACAAACAACATCAGACAAAAGATTGGTTAAACCGATTTCGGAAAGGTTGGCCAAAACCTTCAAACTGAGGCGTAAGGCACTGGCCGATGTGGGTCAGGCACCTCACACTGCTGTCTCTTGGTGGCATGTAGGAAGCTGTCATGTCAGTAGGGTCTTGGTCAAAACTGGATGGCAAGGAAGGGGTTGACCAGCAAAAGTTTGTTTGTCACCAAAGTAAATCGGTGAGGTGCCCCGAACGAAAAGTGGATTTGAGGCCCCAAAATGCAATGGCTTAGTATGGATTTAGTACTGAGAGTTACCAACATCTTTAATCTCCTGGACCTTTGAATCTCACCGATGCCCTTTTTGTGTGATTGAATGACAGGTATGAAACACATTACAGGCAGTGATAGAAGTATGATCACATCCAGCTGCATCGTTTGAAATATTCTGAAATCACAATTCTTAATGTGGACCCTGCACTGGCTGTGGGTAAGGGTAGCCATCTAGACTGGACAGCAACTGGGAGCGCTCCAAATCCAGATCTCCAGACGAAGCCCTGCGTTTTCTCAGGTCTTGGGTTGTGCTGACTCGCGCGTTCCTTTGGAACTGGTCTTCGATTCCTTGCCTGGAGAGACATGGCAGCAAGTGAGCGTGAACCAACCCTCAAGTGCCATCGTAAGGTGCAAAGTAACATCTGCCAGCATCTGGGTTCTACGTGAAATCTTTGGTGAATACTTGTGTAAAGTTTAGGGATGTTTTGCTCGATGTCGCACACCTCCAACGATGACGTTCGGAGCAGCAAGTGCTTCAACCCTCTTGGTGACCCCGGTTTCTTCTCCAGCGGCTGTTTTCATTTTGAAAAGTGAAAGATCAACAGGCAGGGAAGGATGTGAAGGTGACCTCGGCAAACCGAGGACTTGTTTGTGCTCAGGAATGCAGGCAACACCTGCAGCTTGGCTTGTCTAGGGGAATATCTTCTGAACCGTTCCTCCATTTACCGTTTGAGAAGGACGCCCTAGATGAAGCGCCAAGATGCTTGCCTTGGGTCACGTCATACACAGGCGCTACACAAACCCATCACGTTAAGCACTTGTTTTCTTTTCAAGCCCTTGAAAATTAGACAAATTTCGCTCAAGACCCTTCCACGTTCGTTCGAATTGAATGCCAGCAGGGGAAGAATCTTGCTTCTGCCCCTCTGAGGTGTGCACTCGGAGGGAAGTGTTTTGGGTTCTCTTGAGTGGGGTCCCTAGTAGAGGTGGTTCATTGAACCACACTTTCTGCATGTTTCTGGAGTCACTTGTTGTGCTTTCTCAGATTTGCAGAATTCTGCGAATCCCCCCTTCTGGACATGGCATTGATCCTGAGAAAAACCCCTGGGCGTGTCATCAGAACTTGACATTCCATGATATTCCGACTACATTACCTGGCTATGGCGGTTGGGGAATTGAGCTCCCCATGGTTCCACATCTGTTGTTTTTTAGGAGCTGCTCAAATTGTTGTGCTGACTGCGAATTTAGGGAGCAAATCCAACTACATTTGTGCTATACAATGTGCATGATGCTTGCAGGTTTCTCTTTTGAAGCAGGCATCGAAGATCTTCACAGGGCTTGGAATTCAACAAATCCGTGCTCTACTTTGAAGGTATTGTTCAGTCCATGCAAAATGTGCCAGAATTGACTTTGCACTCGATATTCATTTTTTCCAAATATTGGCTGTACACATTGTGGATTCTTCTCCGATGAGGTTCTGTATTGGCGCATTGAACACGAAGCTGATTCTCATCCTGGGCCACACCAACTGCGGGGCTGTGAAGGGTGCCACCAGCCAATACCTCAAAAACAAGGGAAGCGCGCCAACGGATCCTTGTCTCCAAGCTGTCGCGGTTGATTGTCGAACTGACCAAACAACTCGCTTTCAAGTGAATCTTGAGATGGCCCAAAAGGGGAGGTCAGTGTGGATCTCACGTTCGATCCATGAACTGTGTAGGTCGTAGAGGTATCAAAATAATTTTACATAGTTTTTTAGATGTCTTGAGCATCTGCAGTCGTGGCAGGATCCTTTGCATAAACACTTATTGGACCTGCACGACATCTTCCAGCACTGGCCATGTTTTGGCCTGTCAGGAGCCAACAAATGCCCTGGGTGCGCTGCTCATGGGACTCAGTGATGTGGCTGGGCAGGCGCCCCGGCGTCGGGGGTATCCCTTGTTGCATCACTTGAAACAGAGTGGATTTTGGTCTCCCATATTATTGTTGTGGAATTTAGACTATTGAAACATTTCAATGTTTACTGTAACAATATTTGATGATATACCTGACACGCCCCAGGTATATATTCAATTTTTCTGCTTTTCAAAGCACAATCTGTGGTCAAACCGACTTTTCTCAGCAGCATCGTTTTTGGATCAATTGCAAGCTGGATATTGTGCCACCCATGTGCGAGATTATCGCAGGAAAAAAACGAATCTGTGACCACACCTGCGTCAGCTGTAGCAAAAACACCACGGGATGGTGGCATATAAAGCCAACAGGACAGCAGGAGCTGCGTGTTTTGTGTTTACAAATAGACACGTGTTTTTCCCCATGAACGGCACTTTTTTTCTGCATCAAGCGGATTTTCAACGAAAAATGACGACCCAAAATTTGCCGTGTTCTCATGATAAAGGTCTACGTACTTAGAAAAAACATTATCTACAAAGGGAAGAATTAACGTGGGTTTGTCCAAAAATGGGGTATAAACCTCTCGAATCAAAGGGTTGATTTATTTGAAAGAGCAACACTTCATGTTCCCTATAAAGACACCCCCACTTGTTGGATGTAATGCCCCCATGTTTGGAATCCCTCTACGCAGCCGGCTTGCGCTTCGACAACGAGTTGCGTTGTGCGTTGCGCAGTGCAGGCGGAGAAGGAGCTCAGCGCCAACGGCAGCAAACCCAGCGAGAAAGAGATCTCCGATGCTGCAGAGCCTTGGCTCACGCGCTGGGATGGTGGATGATTTCGGGTGACCCATGGCTATGCATGGCTATCCTGGCTATCCCATTGACAACCCATTGACATGTGGATGTCAAAATCTTTCTTCACACATCTAAAAGAATCATGGCAATTGAAAGCAGTACATGTTATTGCATCCCGTTAACAATGTTTCAGTAGTTGGGACATGTTGGGACAATGTGCATTGGGAGACTTGCTGCCAAATACTGCCTGTCATTGGGATGGCGTTTATCGAAAGGTATAGTAAGAGTCTTGGATGCCGGAAGCACAGAAGTCCTTTGTGAGGAAACTGATGCAATTACAAACTTCCCAGTTCTGAACCCATCGCCGAGACAGCTGGTGCAGTCTCTAGTGCATCCACGTTTTGGCAGTTGACCGAGATTCACAACGAAGGTGGTGCGCTTCGAAAGATGAAGATCTGAGTAAGTCTCAAAAGTTCTGACAGAAGCAAGTGCCAGGGCCATGGTCCAGGACTACTTTTTGGGTCTGGAAAAAAAGCTGGGTCAACGTCCTGATGGTCACAAACCCAATTCCGAGGTCAAAGTGAATGTCTTCAAAAGCATGGACTACCTTGTGGACAATAGCAAAGTGGTGGGGAAAAAGGTGGGGGTGCCAAGAAGTACTGGGTGCCAACAAGGTTTCGTGATGCTTAAGGATGTGACTCTGGTCCTACCCACAGGCTTCAGCATCTTGAAACACCTTCTCCTCGCCTTCTCCTTCAAGTTTGAGCGCTCCAGAAACAATTTTGCACAAACATCACAATACGAAGTGTGAGAATGCCCCCGTTTGTTGGCTCCTTCTGACCACATCTTATATCCGCACGCAAACCCAGCAAATAAATGCTTGATACGTTTCTCGTGCCAAGATTACTCGTCCCACTCCCATTTTGATCTGTACACATTTTTTTTCCAGGCAATACTGATATTACCAGCGAACATCAACATAGAATAACATGTGTAAAACATTGTAAAACATGTCATACTTATCAACAACAAATATGAACAGATGTATGATAAGATACGTAAACATTCTTAGTAAACCTTTTGGGTTGCCAGAGACATTGGGAGTTTCGACATCTTCCCCTTCAGTTTTTGGATGCTGCAGGTGATCTCCGGAGAGGTGACTCTCGAGGGTGGCGTTTATGCCTCTAAGCTGATGAGTTCCGTGATGTTTTTTCCCATTTTTTCTTCTGATTTACTATTGAATACTATTGAAAAAATGTCCTATATATGTATCGACACTGCAAAGAACCAAGAATTTCAGAGGTTGTTTCACTATTCTTGCGTGAACAGAAGAAGATTGTTGCTTAAGGGAGTGATTGTTAAGACTTCTATTTTTTGCATTTCCCGACCTGTCCCGTGGAAGCTGGGGCTTGGGAAGCCGGCGCGGGTGGCTGGATCTGGAGCCGGCCTGGAAAGTCCAAAAACGTTATTTTTCCAGCATGCGAGACATTTTTTGGCATTTTTTTCGTCGTTTGTTTTGTTATTTTTTTCTGCGTTTCCCAGACCGGGAGTCATATTAAAAGCATTTTTTTGCATGTCCGAAACCAGGAGTCATTTTTTGGTGATTTTTTCTGCACTTCCCAGATGACAAATGACAAACAAATGACAGCAGCATGACAGCAAAATGACAAAGAAATGACAGCAAAATGACAATAAATTGACAACGCAAATCCAATATGAAAAACCTGAATGACAAAAAATGACAACAAAATGCCTTAGATTTTCCAGTGTTTGCAAGCCCAAGATTTTCCTAAGCCTTAAGGGAAAGATTCTATTCCGCGGTGATGTTTCATTTCACCCCATAGCATTGCAAAGAGCACAGAATAACATGCATGTTGCCATTTGCATGAGCATGTGCAGCCAGGTCATGTGAAAAGGGAAGAAAGCCAGCACTGAACCAACATGAGGTTGAACACACACTTTCACTGAAACATTTTGCTTGGCTGAACTCGAGCTTCCATTTTTTGGACATGTTTTGATACCTTTCTGGCTCTTGAGTCCAGGACTTGCTTGCTCTCCTTGCTCGAATTCTTCAGAAAGAATCGTATTGTCTCAGGATTTGGACACTGGACGAGTACAGTGGCTGGGACAGAGCCCATACCTCAAGAGGCCTGATAGTGCGGGAAGCCAGTGAAGACCACTAGTCATATATGACTATTTTGGAACAGTGCTGAAAAACTGCAGTGTCCGCATTAATCTTAATAGGTGGGTGTGTCTGAAATGGGGTATACCCATTGCATTGCTATTTAAATCTGGGAAACATGATGACAACCCATTCGGTTCTTGGAATCCCATTTTCGGTTCTTGGAATTTTCAGGCAAACCCACATGTAGCCTAAGGATTCTGCAATGATCCTAGTCGTGGGTTCTGTTTACATTTGCTGCTCGCTCCCAGTCGAGTGCCGCAGGCTGCGGGGCCTTTAGGAGCCCTTCAGGCACACCGCAGGAAGGAATCTTTGGTGATGACTTTGTCTTCAGCGGACACATTGAATTTCTTCTTGGCTTGATGCACATAAGTGTGAGGAATGTTGTGCCGGAATGTGGCGGATATGAGTCAGTTGGGTTTCCGTTCCCAGCTGAATCACAAGAATCACGATCTAAAGCTCGCTGTCTTAATCTGAGCTGAGCTCAACCTTGTGATGTTGTGAGGTGGCCTAGCTGCTTCGAGCTGCTCTGACTGGAACTTCATGGAACTGCAAAACTGGCGTCAAAGACTTTATTTAGACTGCTTGGAAGAATTCGAGGAATCTGGGTTTGACTCGCAGCATATTGAGAGGAAGAATAGGAACATGGCATAGAGGGCCTAGAGGCGATCTCAGGGATTTCTACCCACAGAGGACAACTCTTCAAGTCATCATAATCATAAGTCATCAGCCTCAATCCAGCTGCAGTGGCGAGGAGTTTAGAGGGCAAACCTTGGAACCAAGCAGAAC
Source organism: Symbiodinium sp. clade C Y103 (assembly GCA_003297045.1). NCBI lineage: Eukaryota > Dinophyceae > Suessiales > Symbiodiniaceae > Cladocopium > Cladocopium sp. clade C. Next base: position 36,223 of record BGPT01001954.1, on the reverse strand, counting down.
ACGCTGGTAACCGGTGCCCGATGTGGTGCCGGTGTCTTGGAGCAATAAGCCTTTTTGACTGAAGCTACGAAGCGCGCACTTTGCTTTTCACATCTACCATTGAAGGCTAGCAACAGCTCTTTACAGCCAGGGCTGATAGTGGGCTAGGGGCAGACTCCCTGACTCGCTGACTCGCTGACTCGCTGACTCGCTGACTCTCACTCTCTCTCTCTCTCTCCCCCCTCTCTCTCCCCCCCCTCTCTCTCCCCCCCTCT
>BGPT01001954.1:14386-27626 GCA_003297045.1 Symbiodinium sp. clade C Y103 | reverse complement strand
CCGCTATCAGGCAGACCTTTTTTTTTTGAGCCTCAACACTGTTTTTTTGCAGTGTTTCTAGAAGATTTTGCTGAAAAAGCTGTCACTTACACGTTTTTGAAGAGAAAGTCTTCAACANATAGCGAGTGCTATATTAGAAATGACTTTGAGCATTTATTTTGGCCGAGTGCACCCCAATAAGCACGCCTTCACCGCCAAGGCGGTGTGGGCGGATTTCCACAGCACTTGCAGTGTCTCTGGCAGACCGAGGTTTGACATGATGCCAGGAGAGCTTTTTGTAATCCGTAATGCTGGCAACACCGCTACCCATGCGGAAGGCCTGCCAGCCTGCCAACCTGCCAGCTAATTTCATTCGAGCACAGCAGGAATGACTTGACAACGGTCCAAGTTCTAAACTGGCTTGGTACAGTGCCTGGTATGTCCAATCCCACCTTGACATAGAGCTGTGCCGTAGCGAGTGCACCAGGCAGCATGGTGGGAAGTTTGGAGTTCTGCTGTGGGAAACTTGGAACGCGACTCATAATGGTTCCTTGGTTGACTCCAGCTGGCAGGGAAGAGGGAAAGTGATTAGCTAATCAATACTGAATAGCAGAGTACACATTGGAGTGTATCTATCCATGAAAACAAACAACCTGAATTTCCAGCAGCATGGAACAAATCAATAGCAGCTTGCCCTGTGGACAATTGGGGAGAACATATCTTTGTGGATAGCGCTCCGAAGCTCACCCATGATGCTGTGGAAATATTGCGGTCACTACCTGGGTCATTATGTTGCGTACTAAGCTCCCTCAAGATATCTTAAGATTCTGAAATCTAAGAAGGGAGAAGGAGACCGAAGGAGGCCGACCAGAAGCCACCAGGCATGTCGACTTAATGTAGTTCTGACCCATGCAGCTCCACCAGGGCACCCTCCTGTCGCAATGCTAATGACAGCGAAGCTACTGGTTTGAGGAAAAACCCACTTCGCAAGTCTTGTGTAGTGAGGCTAACCTCAACGTGCCTACAATAAACCATTTCAGCAAATTTCACCATGGTTGATATAGTGGTAAAGGATGACTAGTCTACCGATGGTCAAGGCTGACCCCGGTGGTCTAGGTGCTCGGCCATACGCAATGCGGTGCTATCGTGGGGGCCACGGGCACCTACCTGGCCAACATAGGGAAGCCACAAATGAAGCCAGGTGCCAGTGGAATCGCAGGGACAGGGGGTTAGAATTGGGTACGAATATGTACGAATTATATAACCATCTATCAGTTGGATAACATTTCATGGTCAAGCTCGACAACACTCAAAGACTTTGTGGAACTTGGATGGTCAGAAAGCTCGTCACAAACACTGCGGTTTTGGGAACCTCAAATGTTGATCCATCACATCCAATAGCCCTCCGACCTCCCATCCTTGAGACCTCCAGGCAGCGCCTTGGAGGGTCTGCTGGCAGATTTGACTGGGACCATCAAAAAGGCCAGCGATGAGTTGGGGCCTGGAGCCTCCAAAGAGGAGTTGGCGGCACATGCCGTGAAGGCGCTCTGCCAGGGCCATGGGGCCATGGGGTCAAACATTTGCGAAACTTGGGATGCAGTGATGCAGTTAGTGTTGGGCTTGGCAGGATTGGCGATAGAAGCACTCATCAAAGCTATCAAAGCAGCGAAACAGACTGCCAAAGGACGAATGATATAAACTTAGTGGAGACCCATCGTGCCAAACTGAGAAGGATCCTATCTTCATGACACATGAGAGTCCATGATTGGCTGGTCCGGATACCTATAAAAAGGTGTATCGCAAAGCATGGCAGAAAATCTGATGCGAGGTGAATGTGTTTGAGACCATGAACTTCTTGCTGCAGAATCTTGGACGCAGAGCATCTAGATCTTGTCGACAAGCGTGTACAGCGAAGTAGCTCCTGTCACAATCGATCTTGTTGATCTCAGGTACAGCGAACCTCTCAGGGAGTTGATGAACACTGGCAAAGTGGATCTGCAAGGTCTGATGACTTGAGCGCCAATATTGTGAATCAGTACATATCAGACAGTAAGAAAGCGGAAACAAAGAGCGGAGATCTGCTAAAGGCAAAGTGGAATGTTAGAAAATGTTTGTTACTCAAACATTGTTGAGTCGATCCGAGTCCATTGACTTGGATTATTGGTTGATCATGGTCTAATGGTCAATCACAGGCAATCTATGTATATCAACCTGTAGACCTGGCATGATCTGGAAATCCTGCAATGTTTCCAGATGAAATCTTGCTGCCAGGCGGTATCTATCATCTGGAGACTGGTCGAGTGGAGTTCCTGGGCCGCTCTCCCAAACACCAGGACAGAGCTTTGCACGGAGTGCATCACAGCAAAGTGATGGCAATGATGCATTGCTGAAAAATATGAAAAATATTGAAACACACAATTAGACCATTCAACTTTAGATCTTGGGTTTTAAATGGCGGTATATCATCCAGTTTGATGGTTTCTACAGTATCTCAAATTTTTGAAGAGCTTAGACAAAAGGTATTCATGGACTTTGGTCGGAGTCCCTCGTTCTTTGCTTCCCGGAAGCTAATGCACCTTGTTCCGTACCGTTTCAGGAGCTGCTAGCTTCCAAAGGCAATTTACCTCCTTCTATGCAGATTCCTGGTCACACTTCCTCTATGCGGGCGGGCGTATTGCCCTGCTCTTGAGACTGCTCACTCTATTTCTCCATATCACCCCGGTTGAAGATGGAGATGTTTCATACTTGTTTGTAGCAGGGATTTTTCGATCCGAGAATTGGCAATGGGCCTTGGGATGTAACGGCAAGCTTGGGCCTTCTAGTAGAACATGTGTAGAACTTGGGTGCCATTTGGGGCACCGGTTGGCCCTCCTAGTTCAAGACAATCCAATGTTGTCAATTGTAATTTCAATTCATGTCAATCCATTTAGAGCCTTGTGCTTCGGACGGCTTTGGGCCGACTACATAACTTCCCACACTGATGTTCTCTTAATCCACAACACTTCACTTTGCGCTTCAGGACTCTGGACTCGACATGACTTGACATTCGGAAGTACGAAGTAGTTACTGCACTAGTTGATATCACTATATCGCCTGAGCCAGCTCCGTGAAAAGGTCTGTTTTGGCTTGGCCGGTTCTGTTCTCGGATTGCAACCTAAGGAAGGAGATGACACGTGCAGTGCGCACGACGGATGACAAGCCAATGGAGCCAGAGGTTCGAAGTTTGTAATTGGACATCATCTTGGTGACGAAACATTTGCATGCACTCATCTAGGTCTTCTTACTCCACTATCTACACTCAGTTCAATGTACTTCTCGACCAGTTTGCTTCTACTGTGCCCTGCAGAAGCATCCCTTCGCTCGGAGGATTTCACCAAGCTACCTGGGGTTACCTTAGAGTATCCTTCCAACATTCCTGGAGATTCTTGGAGTCCCAGCAATGGCAGGCTGCCCTGAAGCTGATGAAGGAAGGCAATGACCGATATTGCCATGGAAAACCCATGGCTGGGAAGTTCGACAGCGAGATGCGCCGCTCGAATCGGATTGCGGGCTTTGTGACGAGTGAAATCTTTCACAAGATTGATAAGATTGATGAAGTAGAAGACGACAGGAGTGCAGTGCTTGACAAGAAGTCTTCATCACAATTTTCAGCATATCAGAAATGAAACTGTTCGTCGACTGTTCGTGTATTTGTCCAGTTCGGGACCGGACCAGATGGCAAGTGAAACTCTCCTGTGGCATCCCATTGTCATGAAGACCGATCCGAAGGGACAGCATTTGGAAACCATGGCCTGAGGAAAAGCCCTCTCCTCTATTGGACAGGCACCACACACAGCAACTTTGGAGAAACTACACTGATTTTTTGGGTTGAGAGTTACTGTCATGACAGCCTATGTTATTGAAGCATGTGCTGTTTGTTGGAATTTTGGTGTAAGAGGGAAACTTGTTGCGAATTGTTCCTTTGAAAAGTCATTGTGTGACATCATCTTCAGGAAGGGATTTACACCACATTCAACTGCCCAATCAAACTTGTGAGTCTCTGCAAACTCGATAATGCTTTCCAGTCATTGATGGTGTTTGCCGCAGGGTTGCACTTGGTTATTTTAAGCGACTGTTACAGCCGTTCTTTTCCAAGCCATTTGATGCCATTTGCATGTTTGAGAACTACTTCAAAAAGAATTGAACCCAGTCTGGCATAGTCTGGCTACAGTTGCTTGGTTTCCCCATTTGCTACTCAATGGCCAACTTCCTTCAGACTCAACTACTGTAACTCATAAGCATTTCCCAAGCATTTCGAGATGCTAAGCATTCGACCATGACGGCTGAGGCGGTAGTAGGCTGTGCTGATAGTCGGGTTCCCTTGGAGCTGGTCTTTGATGTTCTTCCAGGAGAGGCGTAGGGAACAATTTCATGGATCCCATTATATTTTCATATATGTCTATAATTTTCTATATATTTACTTATTTATTATCATATATAATATGTAATATATGTAATATAATACATTATAATACATTTATCTATTACTTATTCACCTTTCATGATACTTTGCAGTTGATCTGAAATGTGGCACACTGGGTCCTGGAGCAAATTCTCCATGCCTATCCGACCAAGTTTATTGGCTTTTGGTTGATGCTGTCATCCAGATTCCTTTTCATTGCGAATATTCCCGTCCGTGTTGAAACTTCCAAAGGAAAGATTGGAATCGCTGGGAATGTTTTTGAGATGTGGAAAGCCACGGCACAAGCAGCCACATACTTGTTGCCCTGAGATTGTCTTGAAGCATCACTATATGAACATGGCAGGCACCACCAAGTTGAGTGTTAGAGCTATAATCCATGGTATCACCTGTGGACATGACTTGCAATGCATTATGTATAGATCTCAATTCCGCTGCGAAAGGTCAATCAATCCCACAAGGTTTTATTATTGCAAGTTGCATTTGCACCTTTGGCGGCGATTTCCCAGTTTTTGAAGTCGAATCATTTCAGATATTTTGAGATCTCACACACACAAACACAATGTTCATCAAGACTCACCATATTCCCCATAGAAGCTCCACTTGAAGAACCTGCGGCCTTGTCAGGAGATCTCTTTGTGATGCGAAATGCCACCAGGATTGCAAGTAGTGTGTGTGTGTGTGTGTGTTCGTGTGTTGAGCCAAGGTTTTCAATGTAGTGAGATGAGATGATCCACTAGCGTTGACCACCTGGTGCTATTGCTGCAGATGGAAACACAGGTTTTCATTGTTTGTCTCTACCGACTACCCTGAAGTAGGCCATTTTCTGCAAAGGGGGGATGCTTCAAAGCAGACTGCTGCCAGTATGCTTCGACTTTCTGCCTCCCTTTGCTGAAGTCTATATAGTCGTTTCCGAGTGCACACTTTGGGGCAGTTTGAGCTGTTTTTGCAAGGGATGACACTACTGCAAATCTGCAAACAATCTATGTAAAACAATTAAAAGAATCAAGGAGGTATTTGTTTGAAACCATGTATGTGCAAATGTTTGCACATCTGTTCATTTGCCAGAAGACAAACCGTCGGGACATGCACGCACACTCTGAACACTCTTCTGTAGCAGCTGATGTAGCTTTGCTTTAGCATTTCTGCAGTGTAACGTAGTGGTACCCCACCCCCTACAGACTGAGGCTGGCAACACTGTGACCCATGCGAGAGGCAGCATCATTGGTAGTGACTTGACACATAGTGAGTTCTCTGTTAGCATGAAGGCACTCTGTCACTGTCTGACTGGAAACATTGATATAAACATACATAAACGCTTTTGAACACATAGAAACTATGGGAGTAGATTCACAAGATGTATTCCTGAATGCTGACTTGAACTGCTTGTTCTGGGCTTGCTGTGTGAATTGACCAGTTCAGTTTCGTTAAGTGACCCGGCCATGATTCTGGCAGCCAAGATTTCTTCATGGGTTTTTGAAGATGTTCGGGGTCCAGTGTTTGAGGCCATCGCCGAAGCCCAGAAGCGGTATCCATGAATGTCTTTTAAAGACAGCATTTCAAGCCGCAAGATCCCACATAGAACGCAATCAAACACATCTAGGAACTTAATTGAGATTCGCCTGCAAAATCCTCCAATACATCAAACCATGACCCCATCCTACCATATTCCACTTCTGGAGCTAATCATTTGTGAGCCCCAAACAATGCCAAAATTTCAGAAAGAACCTAATGCAGAACCCAGCAAAGACAAGCAAATCCGGCACAAGAAAGTCTCAAATGTGTCTCTGCAAAAAGAGCAAACTGAATCCCAGCTTCGGCACAAATCAAGATTCGCCCAAACCAACTCCACTGCATGAAAGCACCACGTGACAGATTTTCGTGACTTACAAGTGGGGGACTGTAAAGGACATGGGGCTTGGGGGCTTCAGCCTCCAAAACGCAGTGACAAACAATAACCTGCGTGCGACAATGCTTCTGCGCTTGAACTCAATTTTTGCCCAGACATGCTCCAAAATAAAAGTGCGGACAATATACAAACCCCACAGACTGGTCTGGAAAGCAACCGTCCTCCAACATACTCGGCGATACTCGGTGTGCAAATATCTTGATTGTCCACTTGTGGTACTCGTACCTCTCATAACGCCTTCCAACAACAAGTGGGCCTAGCGGTAGCGTAGTACTGCAGGAGTGTATGACATTGACAGCTGCGTTTTGGCTAGGAATGCCCAAATTCCACTTTGTGAATTTCTCCTCACTGTGAGTGTTGTGCTTTCAGGTCTCGAGTTCTGCGTCACTGCCTTGCGCACTCGCTTTGTCATGGTGTAGCTTGGCACAAAGTTTTAGCTGGTGGCCACGCGATTGTACAGAAGATATTGATCGAAATCTTGGAAGATAATGGAAGATATATGTCTACCATCCAGTCGTTAGAGTACATAAATCTTTTGCTGAAACAGCTGCTCAGTACTATCAGTACATCAAAGATGTTCAAAGACCCAACGGTTAACTCAGTTAACTGATTGGACATGCTCAGATTTGCAGTGCAACTGAGGCTTGGGCACACCAACTGCGGAGCCATCAAAGGTGCGACTGCCACCTACCTCAAGAGCAAGAAGGGTGAAGCTCCAGAGAAGGACAGGGGTCCCATGTATTCAGACATGGAAGACTGTCGAAGCGAGGGTTAGATGGTGGCTGCAGAGGTTTCTTGGGACATCAAGAAGGCAAAAACCAGATGAAACCACATGAGACAAATATGTAAATGATCGTAACTAAATCGTAACACAGAAAGTTGAATATGCCACGTATTTACGTCTTTGTCTGTGTGATTGTACTATATCACTAGAATCATATGCAGAGACACCTCGCTATACCTTCGCATGTATTATATATATATATTATTACTTTGATTAAGCAATTTGATCCTTTAAATAAGTTAGATTTTCATGAAATCATAGATGTATGTACTGGCACCTCACTTTTTCTGAAACCCTGCGCCACATGCAGGATGGCGGAGCGCTGGAGGGCTTGCTGGCTGGTTTGAGCTCGGTGGCAGGTGATGCCGCCGCGCAGTTGGGGCCGAGTGCAAGCGAAAAGGCGGGGCCCGGGAAGAGATTGAATGGATGAAACGGCCATTGTTAGGGGTGGGGTGTTGTTCTAAATTTTGTAGTAGAGACTCTGGCTGAAGTGGCAAGCATCGGTAAACCAATACTTAAATTTTCTGTTTGGTCATTGAGTAAGGGGGGTATGGTTTATGGTCCGGTTTTTCATACATGATTTTGGAATAAGGAGGAACTTGTTTACTGCCGTTATTGAACCACGAGCGAAGTTAGTCTATCAGAAGCCTCTTCGGAAGTGGGACGAATTGCCTGAAGTAATCATTTGAGGGCGGAAACAAATAGCTATAAGATCATATAGACATATTGGATAGCTGGAAACTGCAAGGTTTGCAGTCATTTCGCCCCAGCGCAGGAAATTGCCGACTTGGCAGTCACTGGAATCCATTTGTCTCTGGATTGGGTGTGTGATGAACCACCCTGAATGGAGGAAGTTGCAAACAACAAGAGATGGCTCTAGTAGTACACAGAAAGAATATCATGATTCTTTCATATTCTTTCCATTTTTAAAACAATCTTTTGGATCTTTTGGGATTCCTTCAATCTCACCCTAGAAAACAGAGTCCTTGCATGCCTACACTGGCCAAGACTCGGCAGACTTGTGCTGGGCATACATGCAACAGCCTTGTGTTGAATTGCAATTCCTAGTTCTAAACGCAATGAGACCTTGTGGTAGGACTGCCATCAATCTGTGAATCCGATGATGGTACAAGCAAAAAGTATAGACCACTGATGGTACCACTGGTTTTTTTCCTTCTGAGGTTTCAGTAAATGTCTTCAATACCATGGACACCATCCTGAAGAGCAGCTCAGATTTCAGGGACAAGGCCAAGCTGCTAAGTGGCCATTGCAGGGCAATCATAGCACATAACATGACAGATGTTGACAGCTGCGAAAATCCAGACGTTTGTTTCATGTTTATCTGATCTTTGGACAAGGAGTTTGATTTACAAAGATGAGAAAGTCTTCTCAAGTCCATTTGTGCGCTGCAGCCCTAGTCAAGATAATATCAAGTTTTCCTGTGCAAATTTTGAACGTACAAGCTGTAGAACGCTAGACCAAAGTCTTTCTCAACTCCAGCAGCATGCTTGCCATCTTTGCTTGGATTCTGAAAGCCAAAGATCTGTTCTGCTGTTAAATCCACTTCTTCTTCTTCTTCTTCTTCTTCTTCTGCGAGAACATGTCAGCACAAAGATTGATATTTTTATCTTGATAGGATCTTCATTTCCCAGGGAGTGTTTGTTCGCAGTTCACACGAACAGATTGACCGCTGTCCATCAATTTCAGAAAAAATGGACCAGAGTTGGAATTATCACTTCAGATACTGTGTAGGTTTGTTTGAAAATTGGGGACCCGCAAAGCCCGAATCTCACGCATTATTTATATGATTTTATATGTATATATTTATTATGTTTGAAGTCAGGCCACATTATATACACATAATATCATTGATGGCATTATCCCCCATTGGTCCTAAAGCCTGCCGCAACGCGTCAGGTTCGCAGTGGCGATGTCCAGCTGCAAGGGGCGGTGTACGATTTGAATACTGGACGTGTGGAGTGGCTGGGTCCTGTCCCAAGCTGTGCTCTGGGTCGCTGTTAGCATCTTGCTTCCGAGTTGCGAGTTTTGAGCTTTCAGTAAATGCGATTCATCATGATTCATCTAAATCTAAAGATCCGCTTATCCATGTTTATCCATGTTTATCCAAATTGCGTGAGATTTGATTCACAGTGACCAAAACATCCTAAAACTACAAACGTGCTGGACTTGGCTCATTGGAGAGCGGCCTTGAGGTCAAAGCCCCAAGCAGGCAAGCATTTTGTCGAGCTGAGGCGCCTGCAATCTAACTTGATACTGGGGATACAGGACCCATCTGGGGATGGTCAGATCACCTCAGGTTCAAAGGGCTGTTCACAAGTGCGAGCAGTGCGTTTTGCAGTCTACGTTCATGAAGCAGCAGTCCATGGTGGTTTCTGCGCACGGAAATTCCAAGTGGAGCACTGTCCTGCTGAGACTCTTTCAAACTGAGAAATGGTGTCACGTCCAAAGCAAGTTTCTTTTCCGAAACATCTCAATCAAGCGTACGACAGGTGGTTCCAACCCAACATGTTTTGACCACATTGCAAGTGAATCAACTCATGCCAATCCCAAACTGTGACCAGAATAGCAACCTTACATACCAAATTCACCCGAAATTACAGGGACGTGACACCGGTATCCCCAAAATGTGATTTGCGATTTCACATTGACATGATCAGTCTGACCAGTCCATTTGTGGTCCATGAAAAACCGATGCGCTAGGCCATCTCCAACACCTGGAACTAGCCCTGCTGCCAGCATTTGACCTGCAGCCAATTCTTTCACGAGACGATGTCGGATTTGAATTCGGATCACTCCGGCTTCGCAGGAGGCTGTGAAGGAAAAAGGAACTATGAGAGCTTGCAAGAACTGACATGAGATATGCATGTAATATTCATATGATTGCAATGTATATCAAGTGCTTATCATCAAAATAGATGTTATACTTACCGTACTATTCACTGTCTGTGCTCAAATCCTGCCAAAGCTGTGAGGGTTTCTGTGAATCTGAAGTTGTCTAGGTCTCACTTAGTTTCCAAATCATCAAAGCGCAGTCCAGTGCACAGTCTTGTCCCAACTGTGGCCTCACAGAAGTTTACAATCTTGTCCTTTACCTGCATTGATAGAGTAGTTGACCCTCGGTCTGCGCAGTGTGAGATTTCAGCAAACGAAAGATGAAACGAATCCAATGTTTGAACGTGAAATTTCATTGTGCATTGGAGTGGCGAATGGCCACTGCGCTCGCTCGATGTTAATTTTCTTCAACGCAAAATGCTTTCTCCGGTCAAAGCGGACACGATCGAAACAAGCAAGGAACGTTTCGTTCTTTGAATGCACTTTACCTGAGATCATCATACCATCATGACCGAGCTGCAAAGACTGATTGTCGGCCATTTTTAAAGCCTCCCACAAACATCTGATATCACGAAGCAAAGCAACATTTGTTCATTGGTTGCTTTGATAGCAGTTCAAGGAGAATATCCAAGTTGATCCCAATTGATTGAGATTATTGTCTTTGGATCAAGTCAAGATCAATTTCTAGGAGGACCCCCCCCTGCTGTAAATCTTCGTTGCAGGCCCACCCTACTGAAAGTTTGCAGAGGTGGAAAGAAGGGAGAGCAACATTGCCTCTAAAGCACTCCCAAATCTGCGAAAGACGTCGAACCTGATCTATCTGGGCAAAGCCATGGCAATGATGAGGAATGCAATGGATGGCCAGCCGAACATGATGGTTTGGCATGTTGTAGAGGTTCCACTCGATCGTGTCCATCGGCCATCGGTAGGCACTTTTGAAATGACGTGAGGCCAGCCCACAAGTGGCAGTTAGAAATGCAGGCAGTCCTGGAAGGGAAGTGGGGTTGTGAGGTTGTGGGACAAGTGAATCTTCGGAGAAACACTATGGAAATGAACTGCGCTGAGTTTCCTGATACTCACCCTCGTGTCAGAGGGCCTATGCAAGAAGTGAGAGGCCGAAGAAAGATGGTTTCTCTATGTTCTCTACTCTAGCAGACATAGAATCTTTGAATGCATCAGGGGTCCTTTTTGTTTCCCCGTGCCAAGATCACACCACGGAATACCTCGCTGCTGCCATTGCATCATCACATGAGGGGCACAAACAATACATCATTGTGTCATTGATTTGACAGAATATGACAACCCTTGCATGGCGCCTACTTCATCTTTCAAAGCTCAAGGGTTCCTTACACATTTCTGTGAGTAAAGTACCCTGAGATCCTCCTTCAAACTAGCATTTCATTTGCAGCCGCATGTTCCTTGAACATACAACATTGCATGCAAGAATCAACCTTGCAAGAGTATAAAAGGCAGATGGCTCCCGATCATTCCTTACATTTTCCCTGGATGGCAACAGTACAGCAGCCTTCTTATGGAGAATTCTCACCTGATGTCCCTTTCATTCAAATGCTTCGACACGTTTGGTGGACTAGATGCATCATCATCAATTATCATCAATTATCATCAACTATCATTAACTATCATCAACTATCATCAGCTATCATCAGCTATCAAGTGTCATCAATTCTCTATGAAAGACATTGAAAGACATTGACCAAGGCTGTCAGATTTTCCAGGTTTCCCCAGGGCCATGCCAGACCTGGAAATGACCGCCTTTGATGGTGACACCTGGCTGCAGTGTGCACTCGAAGCAATTTGTGGTTCTGTACCTCGACACACGTGCATACCCAGGCAAACACATAACGATACAAATAGGCTTCAAATAGGTTCAAAGAAATGAAATACAATGAGATTTTCTACGGGGTAGAAATGATTCAGTGACAAGACCAATTCCGGCTCTCTTCAATTCAAGTCATGACATGGCATGGCAAGGGCAACCCCCAACTTCACAGACAAATGGTACAGAACAGAGCCAAGTTGAGGTGGCTTTGACTTCGGCTCCTGCACAGGAGACCATTGACGAGGCACGCTTGTTTGGACTCATCAAACCGTTGCTGTAGGGGGCAGGACGATTAGGTGGCCAGTGAGCTGGCTGTGTTCAAGAAACATTTCAAGACACTCAGTCAGCGCACGAATGTTGCGAACAGCGTTGGTTTGCATAGTCACACTGATGCAGAAATCGAAGGATGAAGCAAAGACTCCATTGACTTTCTCCACTGTTGCTTGATTTGCATTCACTTCAGCCTTCTATCCTCCACTACAAACATTAGTTTCTGTAGCTTTGCAGATCCTGCGCTTCACCAAAGCTATTCATGAATATCCAGGAATATCATCCAGGGGTATCATAGAGGGAGATACATGAATCTTGTTGGACTCTGATCAGGCGGGTTCTGCTCGCCAGGTCCTCCATCAGGCGGGCACTGATAAACCGCCATACCGGCCATACCAACTAGCAGGAAAGATCACTACCGGGGTTTGCTGAAAACGTTGATACCAGGGATACCAGTGATAGGTAGTGTATGCTTTTGATTCACCTGGCCGAGTGCCAGCCATCACTCCTCAGTCCACTTGATGCCAGGTCAGCGAAGAGACTTGCTGGTCCAGGGCGTGCCCCAGCTGTCGACCGGCCTTCCAAGAAGGCCTCGATCCCTGCAGATCGTAAGTGGCCTTGCAGGAACTGATGATTGAACCAAGATCATCTTACATCATCTTACATCATCTTACTTCATTGGGTATATCACTGGATATCAAGGTAGCCGAGTAATTTGTAGATGCACTGCCGCCAAATTGACAGCCCAACATAGCCGCTGCGCAGCCAGAGACAGCGCAGCGGAGCATGCAAAGTGAAAAGAGATCCTGAGTGATGCAAGAGATCAACAGGTTCCTTGGTGAGCGCCTCAAGAGCGCTGCAGTTCAACGTTAACGCATTTGTTCCTATGGATACCGCTGTAGAAGCAGATTTCGAAAGAAATCAAGCAGCCTCGGATTTCAGGAAGCAAATGGTGATACTATTCATCNGTTAACGCATTTGTTCCTATGGATACCGCTGTAGAAGCAGATTTCGAAAGAAATCAAGCAGCCTCGGATTTCAGGAAGCAAATGGTGATACTATTCATCTCTATGCCGTTTGTCCCATATGGCTTGTTGAACCATGGCCAAATACTCAAGAGTTTCGGGATTCCCCCACCCAAAGCGG
>BGPT01001954.1:0-10507 GCA_003297045.1 Symbiodinium sp. clade C Y103 | reverse complement strand
AGGCTTAAACCATCTTCAGACCCTTTCATCCTAGGGGGGGTGTTTTCGGGGAGACTAAGGATCCCGCTACTGAGGCTCCTATTATCCCAATCATGAGCGAAGATTAACACCGAACCGACAACCGCCAAAACGTGGGTGCACATTATTGGCCCTATCCGGCACGTCCTTACTTTGGGTTCAACTTTTCAATTTGTACCCAACACACACCCCAAATACTTGACAGTAGCAAGACAATGTGCTCCTGCACGCGCTGGAAGCAAGTGCTCCTGCGAATCGCACTCCCTTCTGCTGCAGCCCTCCCCAGCCTCAAACACCGAGATGCAAACACTTCAGCAACCTGAATCTCATGTTGCTAATCTCAAATAATGTGGCAAACCCAACAATAAACCATGCCCAATGGAGGTTTACTATTTGGGTCTACCCCTGTTTGGGATGACGTAAAAAAATGGTTGGTCAATGGGATGGTTTGGTATTGGGTTTACCACATTACCCCACACAAAAATGACCTTACTTGTTGTGTTCATATACTCATCTCTGGCTATCGAAAACAAAATCAACCATCAGCATCAGCATATCCAAGCCAAGGTCAGTATATGGCTCAAGACAGTGGCTCATACTTTTCACAACCATCAGCAATATGCTGACAACATTATTGCCAAAAATCTTGCAAACCTAAACGCAAATCAATCAACAAACTTGTGGGTGCAGTTCGACTAATAAGCGGTTATGTAACCACAGCTGTATAGTGGTTCTATCCCAACTTATGAGAGTTATTATCCCATGGCTATAGCCATTCTCCCAGTAATATCCCACCATTCTCCCTATGAAACCAGACAAAACACCATATATATATTTATATTTATTTATTTATTTATTTACTTTTTTATTTATCTTATCTATCATCATCATTCAATCCCACAACGTCCTTATTTGTTGCTGGTCAAATCCCACTCAATAAGATTCATATAAGATTCATACCATCCGAAAATGCTGATTTCCCATAGTTAGGTAAACGTTTACCAGAGGGTCAACCAGTAATCACTGGATTGGTTAATGGGAAAATTTACAGGAAACCTCTATATTTCATGGGAAAATCCCTGGTTTCCTGTAAATTTTCCCTCAAACCAATCCAGTGAAGTAAAAAAACCCACGTTTTTGGGCGTCCACGAGGCACCGCATCCAGGTCTTCAGGAGCTCCGGCACGTGCCGCTGCGTTCGATTCGCAGCCGCCAAGGCGCCCAGGCAACGAAGGGCCAGGGGAGAGAGCTCCCGACCTGCGCAGCTGCTGGGAAAAACCCATGGTGAAACATGGTTAACGTCATCCAAAGCATCATGAAACATTGGGATGAATGGGATATCAACTTGTTTTTTTTCCGTGTCATGTTTTTGATTGAGTGGCACCCTGGACATGAATTGATATCTTGAAGATTGGATTTTTTAGCGGAACAACCATGATCATGGTATTTTAAATCTTTATTGCCCTGAGATGCTGCGGGTTCTGGAAATGCATCTGCACAAATTATCCAAAGTTTCAGAACTGGGGTTATGTACATCTCTGTCTCTCTCTCTCTCTCTATGTAGATACGCATGTATCATATCATCCTCCGATTCTTATATCCCTATCAAATCACATCTAACACCGCATATCATCATTAAATCCCATTAAATCCATATCAAATTCCATCAGATCTTATTAATTCACCATTTCATCAATAGATTGTCAATAGTAAATCCCGTTAAATTCCCATTAAAACACCAGCAAAATCCCATTGAATCCCATTACTGTAAATCCTATAAATCCTAATTAATTACAGCATATAAATTCTCATCAAACTGCAATCAGATTCTCATGAAAACTATACCATCCAACCAGGAATTTCCGCGCCTTGCGCACTCGGCTCCGCCAGCCGCAGCAAGCGCGGCAGCAAGGTCGACCACACGTGGTGGTCGAGAGACGACAGCACCGAGATGTTGAGGTCCAGGAGGATCTGCAACGTCGCCTTGCAGACCTGGTTGGATTAATCTACCTGAGGTGTTTATTATTAGGGGGGGGGTTTAGTATTAGGGGGAAGGGATTATTCAACTTGAATTAGAACTGTTTTATCTTATTGAACTTTAATGTTGGCAATAAATATTCAACTTATATAGCATTAATATTACATAAGCAATAATTGTACGTGTTCAACCTTTGTTCTTGTCAATGTAAAATGTTGGATGAAAAAATTGGGATTGGGGCCGAAGAATACCACACAATGGGGTATAACGTGGATATCAATGGTAGACGGATATTTAGTAGAGGTTAACTTTACCATTCAACTTTTGCTGGATTGTTTGTCTATTTTTTTGATCTTTTTTGGTGGTTCGCTGTAATTTTGTTTTGGCGTGTGGTCTTCCCCCTTGGACAACATGCATGTAAACATGGATAAACTTAGCGGATCTGTATATTCTCTGCGCAAAAGACTTAAGCTGTCTCGTTTGATTTGCTTCGTGAAATAGGCTGAAAACGCGGCGACGCATGGTTGGCGTTTGGATGTGCATCCCCGGTAAGTTGTTGATAGCCGATGTGTAAGTAGTTTGTTTGAATTATGTCCTATCTGTCTGTGAGGAAACTGTCCATGATGAAAAGCTAGTACCGCAAAGTTATTCGGTCAGTTTGGATCATCATCCCCAATTCCTGCGCTGGGGCTTCCGAAGCTTTGCCCGACAGCCAGGAATTGAACCACCCAGGAGAAACACATGGATGAAACCAACAGTAAGCAAAATTCCAATTCCACTCGGTTCTTCCAAAAATGGGAGACGCCTCAAACATGCTTTCTTTCTATGTTCTTGATTGGAACATTTGAAAATTTGGGAGCACCTCTGCTTTTGGAAAAGCTCAAACAGGCATGGCTCAAAATGTCAGGCCCACAACTACCACACATAGGTCATGTTTTTGTCTTGACGAGCCATATTCTGGGGACGTGTTGAGCACAAAGAAATACCAAATGAGCATCAAGTTCTCCAGTAACCTCAGGCCTTCCCTCATTCGCACCCAATTTTCACCAATGGGCCCCTTGGAGGATCTTCCCACGCCCTGCTTTACAAAAAGCGTGGCTTGGAAGTCCCCCAGTCCTGGGATTTTCCCATGCAGAAATCGGACACCCCTGTGCCCCCACTATGTATCTAAATGGGTGAACTAATCATGGTTGATGATGAGTCACGCTTTGTCGGATGATCCTCCCAAGCGCAGTGATAGCAAATGTTTGTTCAGTTACTCCATTTGTTGAGCATAGGTGGTTCACATCCAGGTTGCCAATACCCCCACATATCCATACATATTCCCAAACATGGTACCACATGTTCCAATGACAGGAAGCATTTTATGCTCGATATCCCACAGGTCCCCACATATTCCAACCAAATGTGGTTGATTGTCCATGATTGTCCCATTCGATTCCCATTAGATCCCAAGAACGCCCCATTAAATCCCACCATTTTGATTGTGAAATCCCAAGCTTTGACGGTTAATCTCAACATATTCTGTTGATATGCCATGGTTGCCCCTATTTAAAATGACCATTAAACATCATTAAACCCTATTCAACCTCGATTTTGGAGATTATCCCATCATTAAATCCCACTAGGTTCCTATTCGTTGATACTTAAACCCATTTGAATCCCATTAAATCCCACTAAATCCCCAAAATTCCATCCCTATGATCGTCACCTTCTCCCCAGATTTCACACTTTCCCCCGTCACCGGGCCTCCGGTCGCGTTTCCTCCAGCTGCCGCACCACGGCGTCCCAGAAGCGCTGCGCCACGTCCGGGGCCACGGGGAGGTGCCCGGCGGCCGGAAGCAGCTCCTCCTGAAGGATTTGCATAGGGACTTAGTGGTGATTTAATGGGATTTTATGGTGATTTAATGGGATTTCATGGTGATTCAATGGGATTTTATGGGATTCAATGGGGTTTGATGGTGATTTAATGGGATTTGATGGTGATTTAATGGGATTAAATGGGAAAATGACATAACTATGGAAAATCACCATGTTTTAATGGGAAAATCCACCATAAATGCCATTTTCAATAGCTATGTTAAATTACCAGAGGGTAATTGAAATGGGATTTGCAAGGGTTTAACTGTTTAAGCATTTAATTCTGATTTTGTTCCAGTGACTTTTTGCGGACTGACATCTATAAAAAAAGGGAGTGTAGCTTCCAAATGCGGCGATTTAACTTCAACTTTGACTTGCGCGAATTGGGATTGAACCCTGAATCAAGGGATTGATTGCAGTAGGGAAAATCTACCCAGAGCGATGTGATTTTCCGGTGAAACTGATTGTGGGTTGCCTGAAACGTAACTTGTGCACATACTGCGCTGATAAAATTCTAGACCACCAACTGCACCAAACAAACAATTGATCTTGTCGAAACTTGAATTGAACCGAGGCCACTCGAAGTCAGTTGGATGAATATGTCTTTTTGCACTTACAGGTTTCTCAGTAGTCAGCCAGCTTCAAGTTCTCCAAAGCAAACATCCTCGATGGCAAACCCAGACACCATGCAAAGCAAAACATCCCGACAAACATGTTTGCTTTCGTTGATTTTTATTAATTTCCATCTGGCCTTTGGTAATTCAACAGTTTGCTATGGAAGCCATGGCCCGTTTAGATTTTATGATTACCTGTAACAGTAACACATTGTGATTTTCCATCAGCCACCGATTCACGTCTGCGAAGCGCTCCTCATATGCCAAGTACCACTGCATCATTTCTTCTGCTGGCAGAAGTGGGCCCAACCTGTGCTGAGGTTTGGCAAGGGAAAGCGGCGACCCTTTGCAAATGATTTGTTTGTTCAAAACTGTAGGTATTGCTACAGAAAAAAGCCAGAAAGCAGTCTTGAACATTTTCAATGATATATACGCATTGACCAGTTCGGAATACCCAATTCGAAAGGTTAACCACAACCCAAACGCTAAAATCAAATAACAAACTAGCATAACTAGCGAATCTTGCTGAAACTTTATATAATCGTGATCCTGTTCTTAGATATTCTTGAAAAGTTCGTTTATATACACGTATTTCATCTATCATGTGGGCAAACTCCAAATAGCTCTTTGGCTCCACATTGAAGATGTACCCCTAGCTCCCAACTGCTCCCTGCTAACCCCTGCATAGTCTATATATAATAGCAATCTTAAAATTGTCTGAATGGTGATCCAAGCAGTCTGAATGGTGGTGTAAACAGTCTAAACATATCTAAACATGAGATCTGATGTGATATACCGCAGTTATTGTCCGGTAGTCATCTACTTCAAGTAAAAAACATTCAAAATCTTCCCCCCTTCCCCCAGGCTCCCAGGCCTCAGCGTCAAGGCCTTGACGCATCCCCCGAGGCCCTCCACGTTCTTCGCGGCGCGAAGGGTCGCCAGCAGCCGCTGAAAGCAGCTGAGACACTCCGCGGACGCGCCCGAGATCAGCTGACTCAGGGACTCCAAGAGCTCCGTCCTGAGGAAAGAGGAGCCGCCATGGAATATACACAAATATAATGATATTATAAATTTACATGTTTTCTCCTCATGGTACAGATTTTCATATCATATCATATCATATATATATATATATATGCATTACATATGATGACCAAATGATTATACAATTTTCTTGAAGTATAGTTGGGATTTAATCGGGGTAGAATAGGATGATTGTAGAACAGCGATTTGCAAATCATTTCATAGAACTTCATTTATCTCCTATATCTTTTTGATTTTTTGGGGGTTGCTATACCCTCCGTCAATTTGCTTGCAGACCTGCCCCTTCACCAGGCCTTGCCAATCAACATGTTTGAGGATATTAGATGCATACGATTAAAACATGTCTTACAATCCTTCTTTCCTTCCGGAATCGGACTGCATCTTGATGTGTCTTGATGTGTCCTAGTCAAATTCCCAAAAAAGAGTTGCTGAAAATCAACCACGTTTACATCCAGTAAGGTGAAAATTCATTTGTTTGATGATTTTGGTAGCTTACAATCCCAGCTTTGGCCGGTTCAATCCCCATGTTGAGTTTTTGGCACATAAAGCCCAAAAAGTAGAGCTTGGAGGGCTATATAATCCTGATTCATTTTCGTTTTAGTGGCTTAAATCCCAACTTCTGATGATTTTGATACATTTTCATTGGCAAAAACCCATGGCAAACTGGCCATATGCCATGGCCACCCAGTCAGCCCGCCGTCATCTCCTGGCCGCCCCCGGCACTTCCGCCAGCGCCAGCAGCCGCTGCGCCAGCGCCTCAAAGGGCCCCGGCGCCGCAGCGCTTCCGCTGAGCAGCGGCCGCAGCAGCGCCGCCGCGGCGCTTGCGGCGGCGCTTGCGCGAAGGCAGTGGAGGGACAGGTGGAGCAGCATTTCCTGTGAATTTGGTCATATCAACAATAGGTTTTAATTACCAAATGAATATAATGGGATTACCAATAATAATGAACAAATGGGCTTTCCTGTCTGTGAATAGGCTTTAATGGGATTTCATGAGATACATGAATATAAATGAGACAAACGATTTTGTTTGGAAGATCTTTTCAAATTGGGATTCCGGTTCTTGTTCCAAAGGTGGGAAAATGACCAACTTGGGAAAAGTGATAGAACATCATTTCAGGAACACTTCACTTCAGAAATCTACAGAACATGATAGAAGGGATTCTGTTTTTAATCTATAGATATAGGAAATGCTAGGAATAGAGATGGGTTTCTTGGAAATGGAATGAAATTATTTCAACATGTTTTGCAGTTCTAACGGCCCAGGATGGATAATTTTTGAGCAACATACCTTCCCAAAATCAGGAAACCATGTTTATATGCATATTTTGGCGATTAGCATCCCAGTTTCTGGTATTCAAGTTTCATCATCATCCCTGAGTTGTGCTGCTTCTAAGCACACTTCCGAAACCCCCAACCCTACATATACATATATATATATATACATAATGTGTATATATATATATATAGACTACATAAACAAATTATAAGATTAAAGCACCATTATATCACCAGAAACATCCGAAAAAAAAAAAAATGTCCAGAAAATGTAAAATAACATATCCCCAGTAGTCCCCAATCCTCAGCCCCCCAGCAGCTCCTTGCACTCTTCAGGCACCTCATGGCCCTGCCGTCGCAGCACCGCCGCACAGGTGAGCAATGCCTGGCGTTGTAGCGCCGGCGGCGGCTGGGACGCCAGCAGGTGTAGCACGTGGCAAAGCTGGCTGTGAAGCAACGCGGTCGATGCAGCTGCAGAAGGCGCCTCCATCCTTGGAAATATGTCATGGGTTTTACCGGCAAAGATGTTCGTTTTTTACGGTTTTTACCCACTAACCATGAGGAACTGGGATTAAACCAAGCTTAGCAATTAACCATTAAGTGGGATCAAAACCTAATTTGCAATATTTGTAGTGATAATGGAGATTTATCCATCAACTCAACAGCTGGGATTTAACCGATTCATCTACTATTGTGGTCAATTGTATCCAATCCATTAATGTGAAATACCACCCCAAAAACACTGGTTTGGTGGATCTATTCCTGAATTGGGGGCCCATTCTCTCTCCATCGCTACCTCGGAGTCCGAGTCTGCCGGTGGCAGAAGCGAGTAAGTGGTTGCTGATTTCAGGATGGGATTACTTTGGGAGCTGAGCAGTGTTGACCAATCATTTTAGGGCAGATGTGGCACTGATGATTTCGCATGAAAAACACAGATGAAATAAAATTAGGGTTCTGGATTTCCACTCGTTCCATTGGGGGAAAAACATCTCCAATCGCATACATCGTATCATAAGACTACCGATAGCTCTGATTTTTCTGACAACAAAAACGAGGCGGTGCAAGGCGGTGCCCCAGTTCGTTATCTAAGTTGGTTCATATCCAGGTCACCATGGTTTATGGCGATTAGAAGTATGATTAGATGGGTTGGCAAACAACCAAACACAACTAACTACAGGGCACCAAACTCAACAACTTAAAAATTCCATGATCCCCTATGCCTATATAAATTAATCATGAATGGTTCTCTTCCCATGTGTTTTTCATAGGATTTCGTTGGTTTCACGGCCTCCAATCAACCCCTACCCATTGCTGTCAAGGCGTCAAGGCTTCCCAGGCCGCCAACGCAGCGCGCGCCGCGCCGGCCGCGCCCTGCAGCTGCTGCTGGACGAAGAGGGTCAGCTGCTGGATGCCCAGCTCCGAGTCCTCCAACTGGACGCTGAAAGCCAGGCAGATTTTGATGGAATCCTGAGGACTTTGGCAAGGCTGGAAAGGCTGGAAAGAGGGAAATGCGACATTTTTCGGTGGTGATATCTAAATATATCGACAATTACCTAATAAATTCATGTAAATTTATAATCTTGAAATGGACGGTATGTGCTTTCTTATCATAGGTGACACATAGACAGAAATGCAAATGTGCGTGGATGTGAGCCTGTCACGTCATTTCATATATATATATATATATGTATTAAAAGCGGATCAACATTTAAAAAACTGATGAACATCTATACATGTATATATATATATATATTTATGTATCTCAGAAGTTGCGTTCGCATCGGCAGCAAAAACGTCAGTGTGGAATGATGTATGTTTGAAAAACCTGTGCGCGTTTCAAGACGAGGGCCAAGTCTATGGATACTCACCCGTGGAAGTGCATTCGAAATTACTGGTCTTATTTGATATGACGTGTACGCATTTGCATGCAAACGTGCTTCCGGGAATAGATTGTAACAGGAACGCGTTCAATTACTACAAACAACAGAAAAACGTCCGGCAAATACACCAGGCATAAGCATGCTAGCACTCATCATGGTACCTCTGTAAGGTAGCTACACGGCGAGGTGTCCATCAATGGCTAGGACGGCTAGGAGATCAAAGCTACTATGCGCATCACACCCAACAAACAACGATGTGGTTCCAACCCGCGACTGTTTCATTGGAGGTTTTTCCCACATACAACTGGGCTATTATTTAAAGAAAACAACATGTCGTGCTTTTTGCCTGTGACTAAGTGGGGTGCCGCTCCTCCTTGGCTATCCCATGATGTCATTTTTACAGCTGTCATCCCATCACCCCACGATGGGCCCAGTCTCTGCCACTTTATCACTTGGAGGATCATCCTTCGTCTCAACTATAGCGAGTAACCATGGTTACAACATGTTATAGCCAGTTTATTTAGAATAGCCTCCAACCAGTTAGCGCCATTTTCTAAACGATATTCGCTGATAAATGGTGACTGGTGCATCACGTCGCAAACTGACAAACACATCATCCCCAATCTGTGTTTTATCATGAGGTATACAGTATACAAGTGCTTGGGATGATTTATAGTAACAATATTATACAATATTAGTAACCCCAAATTGTTACGTTTGATGTTTTATTCCGTCAGGTTTTCCATACGTAAAGGGTTGGTAAGTGGGGAGCATGGGGCATATATCTGTCAAAGCACCCATCTGTGACTGGAACTGGATCCCAATGTGAGATACCCTGCCACTTTTTTGGGGTGCCGGTTAGCACTTGGAAGTTCGTGTTATAAGCAGATATATAACAATAGGTGTAGATCTATAGATTTTTTATAGTCTTTTATATCGCAACCCATGAAGGTTTACAACCATGGTTATACCGTGTAAGCCCATTTGTAACCTCAGCTGCAGCCCCAAGTTGATCTCCCCATTCGATCGGCCAAAGGTTTGACTTAATCCCATCCCCCTAAGATGAAATACCACCCGTTTGGACCCCCAGTTCATGAATAGACCCCAAGTTCATGAATAGATCCAAGAATCAATACTAGACCAGGGAGTTCTGAGTGGCACCTAACATCAAGATAACCTCCGGGATTGGATTAATTCCTATATATTGCACCAATCCACTTGGTTTCATGTATAGAATGTGTGATTGTTTGTTATTTTAATAAACAAATAAACGCACACACACACACATATATATATATATATATATACATATTATATTATACCAGTAGTACCGCACAAGGCGGTGGCGGAAGTTTCAGAATAGGAAACCTATAGGAGAGGTTCGTTGTTGTGAGTCATGGATGGCAGAGCAGATNGATGGATCAAAAGGTGGTTGGAGCGTCGGCCTATCTATCTGTCTATCTATCTGCCTGCCTAACTAACTGACTAACTGACTGACTGACTAACTAACAAACAAACTAACCAACTGACGAACTGACTAACTGACTAACTGACTACCTGACTAACTGACTAACTGACTAACTGACTAACTGACTAACCGACTAACCGACTAACCGACTAACTGACTAACTGACTAACTGACTAACCGACTAACCGACTAACCGACTAACTGACTAACTGACTAACTGACTAACTGACTAACTGACTAACTGACTAACAGAGTAACTGAGTAACTGACTAACTGACTAACTGACTGACTCACTGACTAACTAACTGACAAACTAACTAACTAAGTTGTTAAGTTGTTAAGTGGTTAAGTGGTTAAGTTGTTAAGTTGCT
>BGPT01001953.1:115387-128216 GCA_003297045.1 Symbiodinium sp. clade C Y103 | reverse complement strand
AAAGGTAAGGCCAAAAGACCACTGAGTAAGATGAGTTCCACACCTGCGGTGGTCCCAGGCGCCGCCCCTGCCTTGGCTAAGGCCGGGGTCGGCGGATAAATAGGAATCCTACAAAACGATAGGGGACTCACAAAATTTCGACCGTGACATATATAATTATCTATGAATTTTAATAAAATGAAAGAATATATGTATATATTTATTTCTATCAAAATAGTTAAATGATATATTTGGGAATAATATAAATTAGTTTTAAGATTTTTTTTAATATTTATAATTCTATTTATAAATAAATAATTTTTTTATATTATTATAGAAATTTATTAATTATATATAATATAAAATTTATTAATTATATATAATATATGTTTTAGATATAATTTGAAATGTGTTTCTTTTTTTTTTTTAATTTTGATTAGTATATATTGTATATGATATATTTTTGTTTATGATAATTTTTTTGAATTTATATTTTTGTTGTTGTAATTATTTAAATTAAAATATATATATATGTTATTTGGATTTGATAAAAAAAATGATTTGGATTTGGGCTTGGGTTTGTTAAAATGCATATATATTTGGGGAATTTGATTTTTTTTTATATTGAATTAAAGATTTTTTGTTATGATGAATTTGATTGTGTATTTTTTAGATGAGGATTATTAGATTTTATTATAATTGTTTTTTTTTGTTTTTCCTATTTTATTTTTTATTTATTAGCTTTAGGTTTTAATAAATATTGCTATTTTAAAATTTTTAATGTAAATTTTAGTGAACATTGCCGGATTTATTTGTTAGTTTTAGATTTTAATGGGCTTTGTTGGATTTTATTTGGTTATTTAAATTATACGGGGCATGTCGGATCTTATTTACTAATTTTAGATCTTAGTCGGACCTTAATTACGAGCCCTAAATTTTAGTGGACATTATTAGACTTGAACCGCGAGCCCTAAATCTTAGTGGGCATTATTAAACCTTAACCGCGAATTTTAGAATATTTTAAATTGTAGTGGGCATTGCCGGACCCTAATCGCGAATTGCAGATCCTCGTATGCATTGCCGGCCTTTAATCGCGAACCCTAGATCCTAATGGGCATTAATGGACCTTAATCGCGAGGCCTAGATCCTAGTGGGTATTGCCGGCCGCCAGATAGAATGCCAGAAAAAATATCAAAAGATATGTCAGATAGAATGCTAGAAAAAATATCAAAAAATATGTTAGATAGAATGCCAGAAAAAATATTAAAAGGTATATTTAAAAAATATCAGAAAAAATGTCAGAAAATATGACCCATAAAATGCCAGAAAAAATATTATAAAATATACCAGAAAAAATATTCGAAAGAATATTAAAAAATATATTAGAAAGAATATGAGACTAAATATCAGATAGAATATCAGATAAAATATTAGAAGATATATTAGATAAAACGCTAGAAAGAATCTCAGATAAAATATCAGAAAGAATAATGGAAAATATATCATATAAATATCAGAATATAGATTAAATAGAATGGCAGAATATATATCAGAAAAAATATCAGAAAGAATTTTAGCAAATATGTCAAATAAAATGGCAGAAAAAAAATTAAAAAATATGCCAAATAGAATACCAGAAAGAATTATTAGAAGATATACCAGATAAATATAATAATATAAATCAAATAGAATATTAGAATAAATATCAAATAAAATATCAAAGAAAATATTAGAAGATATGCTAAATAAAATTCCAGGAAGAATATGAAAAGATATACCAATAATACCGCACAAGGCGGTGGCGGAAGTTTCAAAATAGGAAATCTATAGGAGAGATTCGTTGTTCTGAGTAATGGATGGCAGAGCGAATTCACTGGTGGACCGGCAAGTGGTTAGAGCGTCGACCTATCTATCTGTTTATCTATCTGCCTGCCTAATTAATTGACTAATTAACGAATTAATTGCCTAACTAAATAATTAACTAACAAATAAACTAACTAACTAACTGACTCGCTGACTAACTAACTAACTGACTAACTGACTAACTAACTGACTAACTGACTAACCGACTAACTAACTAACTGACGAACTAACTAACCGACTAACTGACGAACGGACTAACTGACTGACTGACTAACTGACTGACTGACTAACTAACTAACTAACTGACTAACTAACTAACTTACTAACAAAATAACTAACTAACTAACTAACTAACTAACTAACTAACTAACTAACGAACAAACGAACTAACTAACTAACTAACTAACGAACGAACGAACGAACTAACTAACTAACTAACTGACGAACTGACTAACTGAGTAACTGACTAGCTAACTAACTAACTAGCTGACTAACAAACTAACCAACTAACTAACTGACTGACTGACTATCTGAGTAAGTGACTAGCTAACTAACTAACTAGCTGACTAATAAACTAACTAGCTGACTAACAAACTAACCAACTGACTAACTGACTAACTAACTAACTAACTAACTAACTAACTGACTGACTGACTGACTAACTGACTAACTGACTAACTAACTAACTAAGTTGTTAAGTTGTTGAGTGGTTAAGTGGTTAAGTTGTTCAGTTGTTAAGTCGTTCAGTTGTTCAATTGTTAAGTTGTTAAGTTGTTAGTTCAGTTAGTTAACTGATATCTCAAAATTTGCTTAAAACCCTCAGTTTTTGACACTTTTGACTTCCAAATGTGTTTGGCGCCACAACTGCGTGCACTTTTTCGACATCGGATGGCCATCGAATCGTCCAAAAGTGCTCCGAACCCCTCACGTTTTTACGATTTTCACTTCCAAATGTGCTTCGCGCCACAGCGCCGTGCACTTTTTCCACATCTCAACTTCCAAAAGTGGTCCGACCATGAGGTGTTTTTTATATTTTTCACTTCCAAATGCGCTTCGCGCCACAGCGCCGTGCGCTTTTTCCACATCTCAACGTCCAAAAGTTGTCCGAACCTGTCAGTTTTTAACACTTTTTACTTCCAAATGCGCTTCTCGCCACAGCGCCGTGCACTTTTTCCACATCTCAATTTCCAAAAACGTGCCGAACCCGACAATTTTTAACACTTTTTACTTCCAAATGTGCTTCGCGCCACAGCGCCGTGCACTTTTTCGACATCTCAACTTCCAAAAGTGCTCCGAACATGACAGTTTTTNCGTGCAATTTTTCATCTCTCATCTGCCGACATGTCTCCGCACCCGCCGCTTTAGCGAGCCTACTTTTCGACCCTCCGGAGCCACAAAACATTGGAAAAAGACAGTGCTTCGCGACTTTCCTACCTTTTCGCGCACCTGCATCTCTTCTCTTCTGACTTTCTTCATCGTCTGACTTTCTTCATGGCTGTGCTTTTCCATCTGTCCATNCTTCTCTTCTGACTTTCTTCATCGTCTGACTTTCTTCATGGCTGTGCTTTTCCATCTGTCCATATTGTCGGAAGGTTTAGCTTCTAAATTTCCTTCGATTAGATAGAATACCAATAAGAATATATATCAGAAAAATTATCATAAAACATGTCAGAAAAAATCTCAGAAGATATGTCAGAAAGAGAATTAGAAGATATGGCAGATAGAATGTCAGAAAAAATATAAGAAAATATATTAGAAATCATATTAGAATATATATCAGATAGAATATCAGAAAGAATATCAGAAAATATACCAGATAGAATGCCAGTAAGAATATCAGAAGATATGGCAGATAAATATCAGAATATAGATCAAATAGAATATCAGATAATTTATCAGAGAAAATATTAGAAGATATGTCAGATAGAATGCTAGAAAGAATATCAGAAGATATATTAGAAAAAATCTCAAAAAATATCTCAAAAAATTATCAGAAGATATGCCAGAAAGAATTTTAGAATATATGGCAGATAGAATTCCATAAAAAATATCAGAAAATATATTAGAAATAATATCAGAAAATATGTCAGAAAAAATACCAGAAAAAATATCAGAATATATATCAAATAGAATACCAATAAAAATATCAGAAGATATGCCAGAAAAAATATCGAATTATTTAAAGCATTAAGATTGCCAGATAGAATACCGGAAAATATTTTAAATATTAATAGATAGAACGCCAGATATAATAGGGAGGAGGAGGAAGAGGAGGAAGAGGATAATTTTGATGAAATCTAGAATACGAAGCTGGCTAGATTTCATCAAAATTATGCTCTCCTCCTCTTCCTTGCCAATTAGATATACCAGAAAAAATATCATTTCCTTTGCCAGAAATTATATTAGAAATTCTGATTGATTACGGTGGGGATCATTCGAAGCAAAATAGTTATTTTTAAGTTTTTCTTGATAGGTAGGATATGGATGATAGGAAAAGATTGAGAAAAGGATAAAATGAAGAGAGGAGGAAAATTTGTCGATCTCGAGGCTTATTTTAAGGGAAATTATTTATATCATAAATATGATCTAAAATGGTTGGAATTATGAATTTTATAAGTAATAATTATTTTTCGGAATTATTTTTAAAAAAATATATATGCTATATGTTTAAAAGAATTTTAATTAATTCATTGGAATTTCTGTATTTTAATATATAATCAATAATATCATAGGATTTGTCGGGGGATATCTCTTTGTTTTCTAGGATTTATATAGTGCGTATCCCTTTATATTTTTTTAAAAAAAATATATATTAATATAAAAATAGATATATAAATAACTAAAAAATTATTTAATTCTTTTTAAAAAGGATAAATATAGGGATTGGAAGATTTTTTTCGTATATCGTTTTTAGTTTTTATACGTTGTTGTTTAATTTCTTCAAGGAATCATATAGGCGGGGTTCTTTGGTTTTGGTTTCTGGAAATATGAGTTGCCATTTTTCCTGCAGGGTTCATTTTAGAGGAAAAAAAAATTATGTAAATAAAAGGAAAAAGAATTTATTTTTTAAATTCAAAAAAAAATCGAAATTTACGAAAATATATTTAGATATTAAAATATATATTTTTTTTTATCTATCTATATCTATTTTGCGGCTCATACGATATTGAATTTGATATTATTTTTTTATTTTAATATATTTTTAGTAATTATTTTTTCCTTCCTATTTTATCGGTAATTCAATTTATTTAAATATTTATATATATATATAAATTCTGATTATTTCATTTTATTTAAGATATTCTTATAATTATTTAATTTTAATACCTTTATTTATAATTTATTTTATATTAATTATTTAAATAAATTATCGTAAATTTCTTAATAATTTCCTATATTTATATCTAATATCTTTTAAAATTTATAATTCATTAAAATTAGACGACAGATGGCCCGAGAGTGAAGAGAAATATAGTGAGATATGCAATTATGAAAATCGTATAGCATGAAATATAGAGAGAGAAATAGAAGCAGATATCTCAAAGAAAGAAAATATCAATAAATAAGGCGCAAATAAAAAGATATATGAAGATATGAAGATGCGTGATGGGAAGAGATAAAAATGTGAGCATCTGAAAATATAAGGATGCGATAAGGTGAAGAAAATAATATAGGAAGAGAAAATGGGAATATAGAGAGAGAGAGAAAAATAAGGTATCAGAAACGCTTTTGCAATCTTTTACCCACAAACCCTTTCCTTGCAATCTTTTACCCACAAACCCTTTCCTCATAAATATTTTTATACACAGACCCTTCTTAACATTAATATGTTTACAATCAAACCCTTTTACACCCAAGCCGCTTTACACACAGACCCTCTAACACAACCACCCTTTTACACACAAATACTTTTACACACAAACGCTTTTACACACAGACACTTTTACACAGAGAAGCTTTTACACACAAACACTTTTAGACACAAAAATTTTTATTTACAAATGCTTTTATTTTTAAACCTTTTTATATATAGACGTTTTTATATGCAGACGCTTTTACATACAAATTCTTTTATACCCAGACGCTTTTACAATTAGATGCTTTTACATACCAACCCTTTTACATACAGGTGCTTTTATATACAGACCCTCTTATACACAAACGCTTTTACACACAGACCCTTTTACACACAGACACTTTTACACACAGACGCTTTTACACACAGACACTTTTACCCACAAACGATTTTACACACAAATGCTTTTGCACACAGACGCGTTCACAAAGAAATAATATTACACACAGATGCTTGTATACATAGTTAAACTCGTAATTTTACCTCAATTTTTAACGATCGAACCTCGTTTCGTGCGTAGGGATTGCAGCAAACACCTTATAATCGCAATTTTACCTGAGTTTTTGACGATCGAACCTCGTTTCGTACGTAAGGGTTGCAGCAGACGCCTTGAAATCGCAATTTTATTTCAATTTTTGACGATCGAACCTCGTTTCGTCCGGGAAGGGTTCATCCAGCACAGTTGAAATCGCAATTTGACCTCAATTTTTGACGATCGAACCTCATTTCGTGCGGGAAGGGTTCATCCAACACAATTGCAATCGCAATTTTACCTCAATTTTTGACGATCGAACCTCATCTCGTGCGAAAGGGCTGCCGTTTCGTGACGACTCGTCGGCACTGCCCGCGGCCTAAAGAGAGAAAGAAGAAAAAGGAGAGAGTAAAAGGGAGAGAAAGAGAATATAAAGATAGGAAGATAAAAAAATAAAAGATGCGAAGATATGAGAAGATGTGAAGATGTGAAAATGTACGATGTGAAGATGTAAGATGTGAAGATGTGAAGATATGAAGATTGAAAATGTAATAATGTAAAGATGTGGAGATGGGAAAATATGCGGATGTAAGCCGTTGTCAAAATTCTTGTTCTTCGCTTGGTTCAAAGAAAATAGGTATCGCTTTTGGGGGAGGCCCTATCGCTAACCATGGTTTTGAAAAAAAGAGGAAGAAAAAGGAATGGAAAAAGAAATGAGAAAGAAAAGTATAGAGGAACGGAAAAGGAAAATAAAAGGAAATGGGAAGGAAAAGGTACAGAAGAGGAAAGGAAGAGGAAAGGAAGAGGAAAGGAAAAGGAAAGGAAAAGGAAAGGAAAAGGAAAGGCAAAGAAACGGAAAAGGAAAATAAGAAAAATGGAAAAGGAAGGAGGAAGGTAGGGGGAAAGGAAGAAGAAAGGAAGAGGAACGGAAGAGGAAAGGAAAAGGAAAAGGAACGGAAGAAGAAAGAAAAAGGAAGGGAAAAGGAAAGAAAGTAAAAGGAAGAGGAAGCAGTGTCTTTCATTCCGGAAAAGGAAAGGAAGAGGAACGGAAAGGAGGAAGGAAAAAGAAAGGAAAGGAAAGGGGGAAAGGCTGAAGAAAGGAAAAGAGGAAAGGGTCTATTAGTGGTCTGGGGCTACTTTTTGGACAAAAGGGTATCGCTAAGGTNAGGAAAAGAGGAAAGGGTCTATTAGTGGTCTGGGGCTACTTTTTGGACAAAAGGGTATCGCTAAGGTATCGCTAGGGGTATCGCTAATTTTGTCTCTTGTATCTAGGCAACTTTATGTCAAACAATTTAAGATGTGGGTATTCTGAACAACTATAGGTATCGCTTTTGGGGGGGGGGGCCCTATCGCTACACAGTGCTTTGTGCACTTTCCAGACACCAATAAGCCCTCAATACATAAGTTAGTATACCAGAGTTTTCTCATGTGAAGATAGGAAGATATAAAAATATATAACAGACCTTCATTGTTAGAAGAACCCTTCGCTCAGACGCTCTCGGAAAAAAAATAAAATAAAAATAAAAAATACAAATAAGAAAATACAGAATATTTAAATTTAATTTCATTTATATATATGTTAATAATTTCCTATATTTATCCATATTAAATATTAAATTCTCCTTCGTTTTTTATTTATTTTTATATATTTCTTTTTATTTTAAAATCGAAATTATTATCCCTTTATATTTCTTCAATAATTTCCCTTAATCCGCATCTAAATTTCCCGCCCCTAACCTCTCTATAATTTCTCTAGGACAAGGGCAAATCCAACAGGAGGGAAAAGAAATCCAAAAATTAATAGTTATTTCCAGAAAAATTGCAATAAAAATTTAAAAAATCCGTATCCAAAAAAATAAACTAAAAATCAAAATAAATATATATATATATATACATATATATATTTAAATATATATATATATATTTAAATATATATATATTTATATAAATATTTATATTCAACAAAATATTTAAAAAAAATATCTATATTCAAAAAAATATATATTTAATTAAAAGATAGATAGTTCCTATTTATTTAAAGATTAAAATCATCAATATTATTTCGTTGAGATTTCATTATAATTTCGTTAAAGATTTCGTGTCAATTCTTGTGGCAATCCATTTTACCCCACCTTTCGCCACAAAAAATAATCGTGATTTTTTTGTGGGTTTCGTTGGGATTTCTTTCGTTGTTTCAATTCAAATTTGACAAAATTCTGACGAAATTTTGACATGTTTTTTTTTGGCAAAATGTTGAGGCAAAACATTTTGCCACCCGAAATTTCGGTTTGTGGTAAAACGTTTTGCCACAATATTTTGCCAGAAAAGAAATCGTCAAAATTTCGTCAGAATTTCGTCAAAATTTTGTTGGCATGGCGTTTGATTTAAGAATCTTTCATGAAATTTCAACGAAATCTTTGACGAAAGAATTTGTGGCAAAGTCTTGTGGCAAAACGTTTTGCCACAAAGCACCCGACGAAAAGCCTGACGAAATTCTGACGATACATTCAAACGAAAGAAATCTTTGTACCACAAATTATTGCAAGCGGCCGATTGTCATGAAGGAGTGACATCCCAATATATATTATAGATATATTATATTTTATCATGGAAATATCTTGATTTTAGATTGCCAGTCTATAATTATAGAATATTATAGACTATTTTTTGAAATATGTGTTTATTTCGAATCAATACCGATTGCCTGCGAGAATCTACGGAGATATGATTATTGGGATTTCAATGTCTGGGTCAGTAACAGTAAGTAGCGATAGCCGGTGGTAATTCATTTGTGGTTTTCTTCGGTCAATTCGGATTTGAATCGTTATCCAAATATTTTTTTCATTATTGGGTCCATTTCCCTTATTTTTTGCGTGCAAATCTTCACTGATTTTGGATCCTGTCCAGTTATTGCTTCATGGTTGCCCACTTTGTTGCTTGAACAACTATACTTGTTGGTTGATGTTCATTGCATGTCGGTAGCTAAATCCCGATTTTCAATGGTGAAATCTGCTTGTTGAAGTCAGTAGTCACATAGATCCCCCTCTTTGGCGAACAATCCACACTTTGATTGGACAGAAAAACATCAGTTGAAATCGTATCTTTGCTACTCATATCCACTGTATTCTCTATCTTTCTTACTAACAAATCCTCTTGACATGTCCTCCAGGAATGAATAGAGACATGGAAAACCCCGTTTTCTAGACCATTCTTTCTTGGGTTCCCCGAAGGGATTTCCAAATTGTTTTTTGAATGTACTGGATGGCAATGTTTCTCCAACGTTTCAACAAATCAAGTCTCCATCGCTGACAATGAAAAAGCACATCAAATCCACAATGTTGATTGTTTCATGCCAACATTTTCTCACAATTTATTGGTATCATCCTCCATCTTTGATGGCTTCATCTCCGTAGTTTTCATTGGATTTCCTGGAAAGATCGTCCCCCAAAGAAACACATCGCCATCATGGTGGAAAATATGGCAAACATTATGATAAGGAAATCCAGTAAAAAGGTTCTTTAATCCCAAAAATACAAAGTGTCCCTTTTTTTAGCCATGGCAAACCAACACATCACACCACTCCGGCAGCGAATCCCAACCTGCTGCAGCGAGTCAAATCCATCCCGTTCCAACAAACGCTGAAGCCCTGTGACCGGGGCGGGGGGGTGGAGTTGAACCCGCAACAAGATGCAGAAGTTGAGAGAATCCTGCTTGAATATTGATGGCATGAACTACATACCACCAATAAAACTAGAAACCGCCATAAGTGGGGGAGACAAAGTCCCATCGAACATGGGGATTGTATCAGGAGAAGCGCCAAAATTCCACCATCAACTCGTCCTCATGATGTCCATAGCCCGCCAGTTTGCTAATTTTGGCACTTCCCAAAACAGTGATGTGTCCCTTTATAAATGGTACCCCCGAAGTAGTAAGCTTGGGGGTTATAGATTCTGGATTGATATTAATTTAATCATACGAAGTGGGATGGGAAACAAGACACATTTGAATCATATGAGTCACTAACTCGAAAACAGCGGTCAAGAATGAGGGTATCAATAGACTTCAACTTGGTCATACTATGGCGTGTTCAAAAATAGTGTACCGCCAAATCCCATGTTTGGGACATTGCTCTGTCATGCTTAGGTTATCCATTTTTTTGCCATTGGGGTTTGTCGTTCTTCTGGTACTCGTTCCGGTAGTGGATTTCCCATTGGGTGATGTCAGTGATAGAATAGAACCCCTAAAAAACGATGATAGGTGTATTCTGTTCTGGAATATCTCTTAAAACATGCAGAAAAATAAATGGGATAGAACCTGCAAGAGTGTGAGTGGGTATTTCTCCAGCATGGATTCATCAGTTGAACAAGCTATCCCTGCAATGTAGCCCAAGAATTCCGAAACGTTAAACGTCGTAGGTGGCACCTGCACGTTTGAGAATGGTTCAAGCTGTACCGGTTGGATCACGCCCATGGGCTCATGGGGACCCATTTCCCGCAGTGTCCTTCCCAAGCATCAAATCTACAACAACACTGTCACACTTCTTTGGCCATATGATGTGCTTACTCCACCGTTTCACAACCCCAATTGAACATCAAATCTCCAACCTCGTTCCTCATCATAGGGGGTCACAACCATCAAAAGCAGCTGCATGTAAGTATGCTGTTCTTATATTTTTTGAACGTAGACATATACATACGTATACATCCCGCCGGGGGGAATATACGCACTCACGAAATCAATGTTGCTCAAACAGAATACATTCTTCACCACGGCGCCAAGGTGATTTTTCACGCTGATTTTGGTGTGATTTTGGGCGCCCAATTTGAGGTACGTGTTTTCTTTCGCCCGTGAAATTACAAGTATTTTGTTTTGGGGCAAGAGTTGTCTGAGGGACAAGGATGGACCTGTGTATGACTAGCATCATGTGAGCGATCGGCAAAACCTCAATTGAAAAATTGGATCTTCCAGACTAGGTTATCGTTTTTGGGAGTTCGCTATATCGTTTTCCAAAAAATCCTAGGTTATCGTTTTTGGGAGTTCGTAAGAGCCCTCGAATACATACCTAATACACGGAGAGTTTAGCCTATTGCTCATGTGAACGTGACATAGCATGTGCACGTAAGAACCATGTAGCGTAACATCATCATTTCATCAAACAGTACACCTCATCAACAAGAACGTGTTGCAAGTTGCTTGAGAAAATGAAGAGCGTGGCATCAAGAGCGTCTTGCAAACTGTTTGCGAAAGTTACGAGCATAGCATCAAATAATTTGTTTGAATTCTTGTGATTTTTTTAATTCACCAGAAAAGAACGTAATTAGCCCTCCCCCCACCCAGATATGCTAAAAAGAGAGACGTCAAAAAACGTCAAAAATGCTAGCGCAGTGCCGCAGCTTTCCCTCCGCTGACATGCATATACATATATATGCATATACATAGACATAGAATGACGTAGACATAGACATAGACATAGACGCGGGCATAGACATAGGCGCTGACATAGACACCGACAGAGACATAGACATGAACATTTATATATGGTACCCCCCCCCCAAATGTCTACCTTTTTTGTGCTAATTTTCTGATATGGTATTGCATGGGGGTGCTATATGTGTATATATATATACATGTGTGTGTGTGTGTCTTGCTTACCAGTCCAATCCAGATAAATGAAATGCCTGCTGAACCTACTGCTGCTACTCTTACAGGATGTGGATGTGCATGACCACCAAAACCTTGAGAAAACCAAAAAAACAAAAAAACAAAACTTTTCAGAGAATGTTTGGTCTGAAGCTCATGTTTGGTTTTTTTGGTTTTACCTCAGTTTTTTTGTGTTTTTTTGGTCTTGACCTCTAAAAAACCAAAAACACTCAAGTTTTTTTTGTTTTTTTGGATGCAATGATGGAATTGAAATGGTGAAAAACCAAAAAAACTCAAGGTTTTTTTGGTTTTTCATTGCAGAGCCAAGAAGAAACTAAAGCTACAAGCATCCAAAAACCAAAAAAAACCTTGAGTTTTTTTGGTTTTTCACCATTTCAATTCCATCATGTCATCCAAAAAACCAAAAAAAACTTGAGTTTTTTTGGTTTTTTAGAGGTCAAGACCAAAAAAACACAAAAAAACTGAGGTAAAACCAAAAAAAACCAAACATGAGCTTCAGACCAAACATTCTCTGAAAAGTTTTGGTTTTTTGGTTTTTTGGTTTTCTCAAGGTTTTGGTTTTCTCAAGGTTTTGGTTGTTTCCTTAGATTCTAAACTATCAAGAAAACTGGAAGTGTTGAGTTCTTTTCAAAGAGACTTACAGCTGTGCAANTAAACTATCAAGAAAACTGGAAGTGTTGAGTTCTTTTCAAAGAGACTTACAGCTGTGCAAAGTCATGAAGGAATGCAGCATTTCTTTGAAAGGAATATACTTTGTCAAAGAGACTTCTTGTGCAAAGTCATGCATTTCTTTGATAGGAATATACAATTACTTTCAAAGAAACGTACAGCTGTGAAAGATCAGAAAGAGGNAGGAGGACAGCATGATTTTTGAATGTAACCCTTGTTGGTGCAAGTATGTGCAAAGCTTCCTTCACAAGGAAGTGAACCATTTGATTGAAAAGCATGCAATAATACGAATAAGCATTACTATTAAGTAGAACCCTTGGGTGTATGTA
>BGPT01001953.1:112871-115356 GCA_003297045.1 Symbiodinium sp. clade C Y103 | reverse complement strand
AAAGAAACATTGTTATGGTTGTATGTTTGCAATGTGCCATTCCCTATGAATGAAGCACCTGAACGAAACAGGCAACATAAATTTGAAGAAGTGAAGTCTGGTTTTTTTTTCAAAGTTATGTAGAAAAGATGATAGGGAGGCTTCAAAGAAACTTCTTGTGCAAAGTCATGAAGGAGTGCAGCATTTCTTTGAAAGAAAATGTGTATATACATACATAGAAATTATGTTCAAAGAAACTTACAGCTGTTGAAAGTCATGAAGGAGTGCAGCATTTCTTTGAAAGGAATATGTCTTTTTCAAAGAGACTGACAGCTGTGCAAAGTCANATGCAGCATTTCTTTGAAAGGAATATATTTTGTCAAAGAGACTTCTTGTGCAAAGTCATGCATTTCTTTGATAGGAATATACAATTACTTTCAAAGAAATGTACAGCTGTGAAAGATCAGAAAGAGGTAAAGGAATTTATGGAAGGAGGACAGCATGATTTTTGAATGTAATCCTTTGAGCAACCATTTTAATCGGTTANGTGCAAAGCTTCCTTCACAAGGAAGTGAACCATTTGATTGAAAAGCATGCAATAATACGAATAAGCATTACTATTAAGTAGAACCCTTGGGTGTATGTATGTAGTATTTTTTGAAAGAAACATTGTTATGGTTGTATGTTTGCAATGTGCCATTCCCTATGAATGAAACACCTGAACGAAACAGGCAACATAAATTTGAAGAAGTGAAGTCTTTCCTTTAAAAAAATACTGTATATAGAAAAAATGTTAGGGAAGTTTAATTTAATTAAACAAATACATTGCATCCTTCGACATATTGTATTTTTCTGTGAGAATACTGCTTGTTATCTTTAGGGCATACCTTGTCTTCGAGGCAACCCCTTGTCTTCAAGGCAACNGCATCCTTCGACATATTGTATTTTTCTGTGAGAATACTGCTTGTTATCTTTAGGGCATACCTTGTCTTCGAGGCAACCCCTTGTCTTCAAGGCAACCACGACATTTGAAGAATTTCAATATTTTCTTCAAAAAATGGTCATACAGTCATACAAGAAAAATGAGAGGAAAATTGAGCTATATCAAAGGATGTATTTCAGTTTTCCACCTTTATAGTCTATAGTTTTCTTGCAGGAATATTGTTTCTTAATCAAGGGAATATCTTATCTTCAGGGCAAATTGTAACCTTAACACCATTGTTTTCAAGGAATGCTGCAATGTGCATTGACAATTNTATCTTCAGGGCAAATTGTAACCTTAACACCATTGTTTTCAAGGAATGCTGCAATGTGCATTGACAATTGCACTTTTTCATAGCAATACTGAATGTTCACCACAGACTGCATATTCTGTAGGAATGACACAAGATCTACTTCCTTTCACTATTTGTGGTCTAGACAACATCGAACAAGGACAGAAATGGTAGACATTTGNTCTGTAGGAATGACACAAGATCTACTTCCTTTCACTATTTGTGGTCTAGACAACATCGAACAAGGACAGAAATGGTAGACATTTGGAGGGGGGGGTAGCTATATGGTACCCCCCCCCCCAAATGTCTACCATTTTGTGCTAATTTTCTGATATGGTATTGCATGGGGGTGCTATGTGTATATATATATATATATATATATGTGTGTGTGTGTGTCTTGCTTACCAGTCCAATCCAGATAAATGAAATGCCTGCTGAACATTATATATATATATACATACATCTACACATACACTCATATATACACGTATACATATACATTTACATCATAAATATAGATAATGTAGACAATGTAGACGATGTAGAAAATATAGAAAATGTAGACAATTTAGACATACGCTTACATATATTTTTTTTTTCCTGAGATACCAATGTACCATCCCAGAACCATACATTTGGTGGGTGCCACCGTGTTCGGGCCCTCTGTGGCCTGTCTGAAGGTCTTCCAGCAAACCTGCACCAGTCAGAAGTCGGAACAAAACAAACAAATTCGCAAAACTGTACCTATAGGGATACCATTGGGATATATTAGGATATCGTTTAATGGAATTCAATGGGAAATTTGGTGCATTGATTCCATTGGTTTGGCAATACGGATGGAAAACGTGCTGATTTTCGTGGGTTTCCCCGTGGGTTTTCCATGTCTTCATTTCCAGGCGCAGTCCCATGGCCTGGGCCCTTGTACACCAAGCCGGTGTAAACTTCCACCAGGCTTGCGCCAGCGCGGATCTTTTCATACGCCGCCTGGCCACGAGTCGGGTACAATCAAACGTTCCATGTTTGGGGGGTTCATAGATCACAGCCCAAGTGCAATATCATGGTGCGCACCAAACAGCTGGTAGATATGGATGTTCAAACACTGAATCTGAGCTATGTGCAGTCTTTGTGCCATCCCTGCTTGGATGGGATCAAACATGCCAAATGCGGGATCTAAAAGGGAAACCCTCCGCCGCCAACAGCGACGGCCCGGATTGAAGAATGAACGAATGTGA
>BGPT01001953.1:92871-110371 GCA_003297045.1 Symbiodinium sp. clade C Y103 | reverse complement strand
GACCCGTCAGATACTGAATTCCGGAGACAAAGTTCGTCGCCACAAGAAAAACCCGGAGGCTTAACATTGGTTTGTCAAGGGGGCTTTTGTTTTGAGTCCTCCAGGAAACCGGGCCGTGAAAACCACATGGTACACATAGGGATGCCTATCCGTGCGCAGGCTGCAGAAATCACCACATCAGTTTCGGTACCAAATGTATATTTGCTATATACGTTCCACGACTATTCCGGTATATTGAGAAGAGGCACGACACCGGCCAACGGGACAACGGGAAACGGGGCAACGGGCCGGCCAGTACCGAACCCATCCTCGGTATATTGGTTAGTCATCACATGAACTACCGTCAATATCTCTATATATCCGTATGTCCAGTCAACCTTTCTGGGTCATAAGTACATATATATATATATATCCAGAATTTTGCGGTCACAACGCACATCTCTGTTTCCTCTTTACCTCTGTTCTGTTTATAAAGCCTTCAACGATTGTGGACGTGAACCCCAACGCTTGTTGCCGATTAATCAGGCGCCGATTCTTGTTGGTGAAATCTCCATGATGTTGCCATCAATGCAGCCATCTACTAATGGGGATACCCAAAAATGGATGGTTTATAATGGAAAATCCGATCTAGAAATGGATGAGAACTGGGGGTACCCCTATTTTAGGAAACCTCCTATGTCCAGCTCCAAAATTAGGCATGCCAATTAAGCATCGTGGTTCGACGAGGTGGGGTTCCCATCTCCCCATCTGACACTGATGGGCATATCCCCAGTTTTAGGCGAAAGCTTGAAGTGAACTTGTTTGAACGTAGGACATCCCTAAACATCATCATTTTGCCATATTTGCAGCCATCATTGGGGGGTATACTTGGTATACTGCCTGTTTCAGACACACCAAAGTCCTCAACAACTACCCTTCGCCGGTGAACATTCATGTCAACCCTGGATGAAGCAACCATGGCTTATGAATTAAGAGCTACTCCCCAAATGGGTGGTCAAAATTAGGTTCCCCCAAGAATTGGATGGTTAATACGAAAAACATAGACCTAAATCTGTGGTCCCCCCGGTCTTTAATTTTGACCCATAAACAAATATGGTACCCCTCGGCTCTGCCTCGGCGCTATCGGTGCCCCCCACGCCGATGATGGTCAAGCGGCCACCTGCTGAGCTGGCGCTCAACGTAGGCCAGGGACTGGGGGAATTGGATGGTTCTTACTGGTGATTCTGGATCATTCCCTCGTTCCCTACGTTTAGCACCAGTAGTTCATTTTCAGATAAAAACTGGAAGAGTATGATGTACACCTCTTTCTTCCGATTTCTTAGCTTTGTTAATTGCTGATCTAATTTCGGCACGCTACGGGAAAGATCTGCATGACCATCAGATACTGAGAAACAAAAAAAATGTAGGTATACGAAGAAGATTGGGTTCCAGAACTTGTTTTGATGAAAAATCCCATGGAAATTCATCATGGAAACTAAGGTGTTTGGCAGCTTTTGCCTCTCACCATCTTCTTGGACCGTTGGGGGTAGACCCCATTGGGCTAACCCATATCCTCTTCCTGATCATACCTCCCATGATATCCTAGTTAAATAGTTGGTTTAATCAAAAACGTCAAATGTATACTCAATGTCAATGTATGTGTACAATATATATATATATACATGTGATATATATATATATATGTGATATATGTATATATACGTGATATATGTATATAATTGTATATATATATATACATATTCCATTCTAAACACCAAAGTCCATTAAGATCGTTATTTCTCTTCGTTAATCCCCACAAGATCCGCCCAATGTTTCCCTATTTGTTGGAGGTAAATCTCCCGCGTGGAATCGGGTTTCTGATAGCAGGCAACTTGGTCCCGCAGCGGCCTGTTGCTTGATAAGCAGATCTGATGGCTGCCACACTACGCTTGTGGATGACCCTGCCGGAATCTGTTTGGTTGGAGTGGGTTTTGGTCATCCTCCAATAGATTGATCCCTATTAGTTGGGGGGACGACCATGCCCTTGCATACTCAAATCATTTGTTGTTTGAACACCTTGTGATCCTTAGGTCTGCCTCAGCAATTGAATGACCACCCCAAGTAATCAGTGGTAGCCACCTTGATTGTAAATTGTTGTCGGGAATACCTCTCTCAGAATCAAATTGTGCAGCAAGCCACTAGCAAGTTGTTAACACTCCTCTTTGCTCTCATACCCTCAAAATCCGCCCGCACCGAAGGTGCTGAGGCGTTTTTTGTTGGCACGCATTGATCCGGAAGCAATTGCAATAGCTATTAAGCGTTAGCTTGGGGGGATGGCATTTTTGCTCTATAATCGCGGGCTTCTTCCACCTTTTTGAGAAGGTCGTGAAATCGGCTAGGTTGCCAAACTTGGGCTCAACATGGCCCAACATGGCCCAACATGGGCCCAGCATGGGCCCAACATGGGCCCAACATGAGCCCAACATGGGCCCAGCATGGCCCAACATGCCTCAACATAGGCCCAACATGGACCCCACCATGCCTCAACATGGGCCCAAGATGGGCCCAACACGGCCCAACATAGAGCCCACATGCAGCTTACAAAGGGCCAAGATTCAACATATTATGGTTTTATCTATTGGAACTCCGAAGCTAA
Source organism: Symbiodinium sp. clade C Y103 (assembly GCA_003297045.1). NCBI lineage: Eukaryota > Dinophyceae > Suessiales > Symbiodiniaceae > Cladocopium > Cladocopium sp. clade C. The sequence continues at coordinate 107,736 of BGPT01001953.1, read as the reverse complement.
CACTCCGGTGCGGGCGCTTGTCGTCGCGAAGCGACCAGAATATCAGTGTGTTGGGTGCGGATCTCAGTTTCTTGTTGGTTCACCCCTGGCTAAACCACAAAAGCGGCATCATCACGCAAGCCTTCCACTGACGCCGCCTTTGCCAATGGCGTTGGCTTCTTCTCTACCCTGCCGAGGAATGAGAAGTGGACATAGCAGGGGTAAAACCAACGAACATTGGCATCCAGCCTAGAAACGCGGTATTCAAGTAAAAGCAAGCCGAACTTGACCAGCAAAAATGAGATGGAATCGAGACCAAAGGTTGCTTCAATTCAATGTATGGATTCCAGGCATCAAGAACTGCCATCCGCTGCAATTGTGTAGGTACCCTGCTGCCGGCTGCTGGGCCCTTGATTGATGGTTGGCAATCAAATGGGACACAACATAGTTTTGAATGAAAAAAATCAGCCACAGGTAGCAACAGATACTGATACACGCTTGCGAAACAAAACCAGAGACGGACACTAAGGTTTTTTGACGCCAAAAACCTGTGAACCAATTGGAAAACTAATACCTGTGAACCAACATGAACCAAGATGAACCAACTGGTAAAATCTACTAATTGATTGTAACCAGCAAAAAATGACCGGAAAACAACCTCCCCAGATTGGCCCCAAGAAGCCCTCTCGGCCTTCTTTGAGAGTTTGGCCTCGGGATTTTTGATGGTGTTCGAAATCACCTGGGCGAAACGGGGCATACCTTGGGGTAGGATCAAACCCGCCATCAACCACAGAAAGTTCGGAATAGAATGCATATATACCATATATAATATTACCTATCTATGGTATATAATGTAAATATATAGTGGATGTGCATTCATCATACCACTATGATAATGACAATATCATCATCAATATCAATATCAATATCAATATCAATGGCAGAAACTAATATGTAATAATGTATGATAATGCTATATATTGGTAAATATTAGTAGCCAAGTCCTAAAGATCCCCAAATACTCTTTCATCGGGAAACGGTTTAAGGGAATAGGGGCCCGAATTATAACTTGGTTTTTTAACTTCACGCATCCAACTGTGGATATGTCCGTTGAATCATCCCCACTTGTTCTGTAACTCGCCAACTACCTATCTACTTGGAAGTCCATCCCAGATAGCGGGTCGTCTGTGACCCTGTATACTTGGAAAGAACTTGCAGCCACAGACTAGGGGAAGTAAAACTTGTAATTTTCGCATGGTGGTTGTCCTTTATTGTCGCTTGGTGTTCCAAATCCCATGAAACCCACCCCATTTTGCTTAGTCAAATCTTCCATCACAAACCCACCAACTTAGCTTGTGAGAGAACCCATTGCTGTCGTATGACTTGGTTTCAGCGACTACCGTCCTGGTTTCACCAAGGCACAAGTCCCTGGACAAAGTTCGACTCCTCGATGACTTTCAGCAACTCACGTTGCGTTTGGCGACCCGCCTGGGTCGCACCATGGCTTTTGGATGATGTTGGATGAGGGATTTTGGACGATTTGGATGTTGAATGATTTTGAATGATGTTGGATGATTTTGGATTTTGGAGGATTTGGGATGATCCTGCAACCCGAAAAAATCACTGGTGAGGGTAAGGGTTCCATTACACGGACAGAACATTGACACTTTGACTCTCAAGACAGTTTGTTGATCCAGTTTTGTTGTTGATATCACTGTCCAACAAAAGGGTTTTGTCTGAAAATAAGCTACCCCCGAGGCTATCCCCAAATCCCATGATTTTTCATCACTTTTTTCCTATTCAATTGCAAGTTTGTGTATTTCACCTTTTTGGGAATATATCTATGTCATGTGACACCAAACCACCCTCCATAGTTGTTGTTGGTTGTCATCCATCCCCATATCTGGAAGGTTACCATCCCATTACCCTCTGGTAAACTAACATAACTATGGAAAATAACAATTTTTAATGGGAAGATCCACTATAAATTGCCATTCTCCATAGCTATGTCAGTTTACCAGAGGGTATATCCCCATAGAATGATGGTTTCTTCCCATCCCCCCATCATCCATCAACTCCTCCCAACTCCACCGAATCCCTTTCGATTCTGTCGCTGAAAAATGGACGCCCGGAAGCGACGCAGCAACTGGGCCCCTTTTTCAACCATGGTTTCGTAGGTGGATCCATGCATGTTGCGGGCTATGTTGAGGGATACTTGTAACTTGAAACCCCTGATTTATCATTACAGTGACATCGCAGTGAGGTCGTTATACTTGGTCCCCATATGATTCATGACTATCCTTATGAATTCCCATCATACTCCCACCATCTCCCCACCTGGTCATGGTTTTGTATCATGGAAAACCATAGTAAGCCACGGTCCCCATTGATGATTATTATCCACATAGATAACATATTCATAGTAATATGCTAGTATAAACAGTTAGATGCTCTATTGAGTCCATTGTTGATTGTTATTCTATACGTTTATATATATATATATATAAATAATATATATATATATATATAGCATGTACATAGTGATTAGTTACCCCATGTATTCCCCTGATATTCTATATCCCCATCGTTAACATATTGACTATCATTAACCCTATAGTTCACTATCATTGAGCATGACTATCACCATAATTAATTTGTTGATGATATATTGATTATAGGATGTGGCCATCAACTATAAAAATGGTAACACGGATCGTCACAACCGTGTGTTTTTGACATCCATGTGTCAAAACGCCTCACGTTTTGTCGCTTTTTTTTATGTCAAGTTTCTGCCTCAGACGACTAAAAGTTTGAAGAGGCCTTTTTTCATCTCGCATGTGGTCATCGTCTGTCACTTAGACACGTTGTGGCGATAGATCCATTGGTACTTGTCGATTCTATCCCAGAACTTCGGGCCAGTGCGGTTCTTCATTTGACTGGGGCAAAATTTCTTGAGGTGGTTCCAACAACGATCAATCTGCTGGGTCCCTGCAACTTTCGTCTTTCCTCGCACTCGCACCTTCCGAGCCCATTCACTACGCATGTGGACCACCGATATCACAACCAAGCGTTGCTTACGGTGTTCTCTGGCGATAGAGGATGTTACAGCGTAGTATATGTTGACGTAGTAGAAGATGTTACAGCGTAGTATATGTTACCGTAGTAGAAGATGTTACAGCGTAGTATATGTTGACGTAGTAGAAGATGTTACAGCGTAGTATATGTTGACGTAGTAGAAGATGTTACAGCGTAGTATATGTTGACGTAGTAAAAGATGTTGCAGCGTAGTAAATGTTGACATAGATTATGTTGACGTGGTGTATGTTCACATAGTAGAAGATGTTACAAGAGTAAAGAAAAAGAGTTAGTACAACGCCAAAAAAGCAAGAACCACGTCTAGACAGCAGACGAGAGGACGTTATTACCCCCCCCCACCCCCCCAACAGAATAAACAACATCATGCAAAACAAAAAAAAATGAACGCCTCCACGGTTGTGAGAATACGTGTCACCATAAACATAGTGATTATCAAATTATCCTGGTCCTAGTCTACATCAAGAAATGATGATATTCCCATAATTATGTATTATTAGTATATCTCCAGAATTATATATCATTCACAGATGAAGACATTGGCGATAATCCCCATCATATTCCCATCCTACTTCCCCACCCCACCAACTTCCCACCTGATCATCGGCTGTGGCCATCAACTTCACCAGCACCGGCACCTTCTCCACCTCCTTCCCCAGCGCCTGGCGCGTGCGGCCAACGGCACCCAGCAGCTCCGCCAGGGCAGCCGGCTCCTGGCGCCAAGACCGGCGGGGTCCAGGGGAAGACGGTGGGGGTTCTAGGGAAAAGGGATGGGAAAATGGGTGGAAATGCTGGGTTTTACAAATGTCAACCAATTTTTTGGGGGACAACTGTTGATTATTTATATATGACATGACCTATTCCAAACTGTTGGATTTTGTTTGTTTTGTTCGCGGGGAAACTGAGGGATTTGAACCGTTTTCTTTCGAACAATTTTCATGGAAAATTAGGGTTTGAAGTACAATTTTTTACCAATTACCAGCAAAAATAGCACCTGGGCAGCCAAAATAAAAGTTGACCACTAAAACTCGAGACCTTGAGCAGTGAAAGCGTGGAATTGGACCCCCCCACAAGCCGATTACGGTCCATCAAACTTGTGAATATTCAACCAAAAAAAAAAACGGGCCTTGACCAAAATTCCACATGCAACCCCCCAGCAAATGCCCAGATCTGCTTGGAAGATCATCCCACTTAACTCTGGTTACTAAGTCCCCATTCAGTAGGTTGTCCCATTTAGAACTGGGTGAACTAAGCCCATTTACTAAACCCTTGCGAGCCACGTGACGATCCTCCGGATCTAACACCACCCTCTCCTCAAAGGTCTTCCCCTCCGTGGTGTTGGGACACGACACGTTCAGCACCACGAAATCCGCCAGCGGCGCCAGCAGGCGGAAGGACATAGCGAAGTCCTCCACGGCCGCAGGGCCCAGGATGGCTGGGTCGTGGGTCTTGGCGATGTTCACCCCCACGGGGCGCCCGCGATGGCCGCCCTCAACCTGGGAGGATGGGAAGGTCTGATGGTTTGAGGTCCCACTTGTTGTGAAGCTATGATAGTCTCATGTTTGTGATGACTTGGGGTGAACTCTTCATGTTCGATTTCAAGGAGGGGTCCAAGAAGCTGCCATCTTATGGTAGCTAAAGGGACCAAATATTTAGCCAAATGATTTCAATATCATTGATGTACAGTAACCAACCTGCAACCTTGCATACAATCATCAATTGCTGTATTCTGCGCAAAAACCCGGTCCTTTGTTGCTTAAATTATTGTTCATCCAGTTGTTGTCTGACAATCCCTTGCTTTCTACCGACAAAACACATCAAAAATACAAACATGACAAACACCCCAAAGAACTCCTAGTTCAATAATGTTGGTAAAGCAATAGGATCCATCATGCCCAAGTTCACCATTTTTATGGGTGGTTTCTCAACCATCAATTTACATGGGTGGTTTATTTGATTGCCTTCCCAAGATTGAGCAATATTCTAAAGCCCTGTTGTGGAATTAATTGTTATCTCCCTATCACTCCGATATAAAACCTATGAAAATCCCATATATATAATATTATATAATCCCATATTATATCATAGAAACCATTAACATATCATATAATAAGATGCTTCTCCCATTATTAACCACAACCAAATCCATACATGTTCCACCCATTTGTTGCTGCTTCAACCCCAAGCCGTTGGCACCTTGAGGCTCTTGAGCTTCTCGGCAATGGCCTCGGCGCCATCGTTGTTCAAACCCATGGCATTGATCACCACGTCGTCGCTGGGGATGCGCCAACACCTTCCATAGCCATGGCCATGGTGGTGGGATAACCAAAGTGAATTGACCACAGTTCATTGTGGCTACTTGATAATGAATCATGGTTAAAATGAAGATCATAGTGCTTATTCATGGTTATGGCTGATCGTGTGAATGGATTACATGTAACCAGAGTTGAAAATAATGGATCTTAATGGACAAATATGGATCCATATGGATCAATATGGGATCAATATGGACATTGTTATTAGACCTGAGTGTCCGTCCGCTTTTGAAAACGACCCGGGCTGTACCAGCCTGTTGAGGAGCCTTTGCTTTTTTCAAAGTAAAAACTGCTGAGGAAAAAAAAAACAACCCAACCCTACCCCATCCCAACACCCCAACCAACCCCCCCCCTACCCCCCCCCTACCCCCATCCCCAAACCCAACACCCCAACCCCCCCATCCACCTAGGCTTGGCATTGCCCGCCGCTGCCCTGGCACTGACGGATCCGATCTCCGCAAAGCCCAGGCCCAGGAAGCCGCTGCGGTACAGCGGCACCTGGACGGCCAGGGGATCCCCAGGGGGATCCCCGACGAGGACGTTGCGTTGCCATGGTCACCGCCCCCAAAAAATGGAGGTCGAAGTTCGAGTCTGTTGGATGTGGATGATAGTTGGATCATATAGTTCCAGCTTGATCGGAGATGTAACCTATCGATTTTTGGGGGGAGAATCTGCGAAAAACTACATTCGGGGCACGAAAAACCATGGTTTCCGGTTTCGATTTTCCCAACAAAACGCATCCATTAAATGAAGAGCGAGGGTGTGAGCCTGGAAAAATAAGGTGGATGAATGAAGCAAACCCAATCATAGCGGAATATTAGGGGTACACCTTCCCCACCTGGATTTATGGAATTGGGTACACCACTATTTCGGATAAAGTAAAGTAATCCGTCAATTGTTTGTTTCCTGGGATAGTTTATTGTTGGGGTTCCCATAGAGTCATGAAATCAATTTGGAACCACATACAGTTGTTGGTCAAATGTGTCCAAACACAATGTTCTGGGGAAAGTGATGGTTTGTAAACACAAGGGTAAATTGATTTGGTGATCTCGTTCCTCAAATAGGCGCTGATTTTTCCTGAAATATCTGGAGAATCCTCCACTTGAGAATGTGTTCTGACATGTTTCCTGACATTTGGGTGACCTCTTTTTCTGACATCTTCGGTGCCTTGTTCTGGTGAATCGTTCTCCCATGTTTGATGGTGAAATCCCTCATGTTCGGCAAAATAGTTGGTCATGTGATTCCTACGTTTCATGATGAAATCCACCATGCTCGAGGGTTCAATCCCGGTCTGCAAGTTCTTGTGACTTCTCGGCATGTCAATCTTCCTGGATGTGTTTCCCAATGTTGTGCTGCATCGCCAGTTGTTTCAATCATCACTACTCAATGGGGACCACGGATCATCCCAATGGCCAGGCAAGAGACCAGCAAGGCATTCTTGTCAAAGCCGGCAGCAATGCCCACAGGGCTGTCCTGGGATGTTCTGAAGTGAGAACCAGGCAGCATCTTCACATCCGTTTGGGTTGAATGGATTGATTTTGACAGGAAATCTACTGGAAACCATGCTTTTGACATGTCTTCACCCTGAAACATCTGGGTTCGGTACCTGAAATGTCGGGGAAACCCAAATCCAATGGTGGATCAAGTAACTTTCCCGGAACTAGGGGGTATACCCAAGTCTCGGGCACACCCATTCACCCACATAGCCCACATCTAGTTCTGCTTGGGGCAAGTACAAGCGCCACAACAAACGGGGGTCATCTACAACAGCCACTTTTCGCCGGCCTCGATGTCTACACAAACTCCCTATAAGGAATTCCCGAAAATTGAGAATATTGACCATTTAAAGATGATTTATGATGATTTATCTATTAAATGGTGATTTTCCATCGCTATGCAACAAATTGCCAGAGGGTACTACCCGCTGTCATCTTCGTTCTGCTGCGATGAGACCCTCCACCAAAGTTTCCCCTCGAGGCTACTCATCTATCCCACAATGATTGGTGTGTCCCATTGAATCCCCATTGTATTCCCGATCAATGGTTGGCTTACTCACCATGTTTATTGGCTAAATCCCATGTTGGCTGGTGAATCACCATATATCCCCACATATCTCCACATTTGTTGTTGGTTGGCTTGACCAACTCTTTTGCTCCTCATTTAATCAGAAGTATGGATTCCCATAGCTCCTGGATTTGGGGCTCCTAACATTTCCAGGTGGAGGTGGTCCTAAAATGCGGAAACACCCCAAATCCCTCCATTTTGGGAGCATTTTCCATTCTATAGGCCATCCATCTTTGGGTACCCCCATAGCTATGGAAACCAGGTCCCGTCACGCCCTGGATCCCAGCGTCAAACGCCAACCCCATGAGCCGCTGCTGCAGCGATGGCCCCTGAGGGGCCGCCACGCCGGGGTTCAGCAGCCACTGCATTGGCACCGTGCTGGGAAGCATCGCATGGAGCGCCTCACCCAGAGGGTTGAGCCATGGGCCAAGGGATTAGCTCATTGGTTAGTGAATTGTGAATTCTAAGCCATTAAAATTACCAATTATATCCAATTATGTGGATGAACTAGAACATGGGATTAACTGAAAATCAGGTTTCCTCGACGCTCCGCCTGCACCAGCTCCCCACATCTCAGGGTCAGAAGGTGCGCAGTCTCTGGATCCGTTTGCCTGGAAAAGTGCAGTTCTGTTGGGAGAAGTGATGAAAAACTAGGGAGTTTTGAAGGTTACCCTCTGGAAAATCACCATTTTTAATGGGAAAATCAACTATAAATGGCCATTTTCAATAGCTATGCTAGTTTACCAGAGGAGTTTTGAAGGTTAAGCTTCAGATTGCTTCACCGGCTTCAAGATCAACCGGAAAAGTGGAGCTTGGGCTGCTTCAAGACATCCGTTCCCGCTCAATGTGGATAGTAAACGATTCCCAATGCGAGAAATGGGAGGCTTGAAATGGCAAACAATGCGCGGCTACAAAAAGAACTGGCAATGTGGTAAATCCACTCTTGGTTGGCGGCTTCAACCCCCTGAGCCAAAAGAATGAATGATTGGGGGTCATCATCCCATTTCTACCCTTGGAGACTTCACCATCCAGACTAATTCAGTATATTTCCCATGAGATCTCCCCATGAAATCACCCTCATATCCCATTCTACCACCATTTTTCTGGGTGAAATGCCCATGTTCTATGGTAAACTCCCAAATTTTTGGTGCAAGCCATTCACATCCCCATGTTCGAAAACCATGTTTGATGCTTAAATCTCATGTCATCATTTTCCTACATTTTTCCTAGTCAAATAGCTATTTTCCCACATGTTCCCATTAAATCAAATCATATCATCAGTGGCATGGCAATTCGAAGGACCGAGGTACAAGATCCATGGCAACGCCTCAGGATGATATGCTACTCTCTGGAGCTTCCAAGCTGGGAAAGCCCATCTACAACTGGGGGGCTATCATGGGGATATGTTCATGGGATATGAATGGAATATTGGATAGTTACCCACTGAGAAAAACATGTAGCGTGCGGCAATTGTTTGACCTTTTGCTATTGAAACACACCATTCTTACTAGGTAGATCATCCATCCATGAATGTGCAATTTTCATCCATTTCCACAGCTATGTTAAGTTAGAGGGTGCGTATAGGATAGAGTTTGGAGCGTTCTACTCATATATTCAAAATATGATGTTGTGTTCATCATTGCTTTCCATCGACCAAATTCCACAAGATACATCAAACTATGGAACTGTGAATCAAAAATTTACTTACTACATCTACTCCAACTATCTCCAACTTACTTCAACATGATTACAAATATTGAGATATATTGGGATGTATATCATATTCATCAATAATCAGATGAGGCATATGCTTGATCTTTTGATAGCCTTCGTTGTTCAAAGCAGGTCAGTCTGTTTTCCCACAACAACAAAACACGTTTTTGACGAAGCGAAGATTGCCCCAAATTATACATTCAACTCAGCTGGCTATGAAATCCCGTAACAAAGGGCTGGGGTGACAAACCCTTGCCATGCCCATTTCATGCGTCCTGGTAGATTCTGATGACATTTACTAATAGTGGGTAACTCGCCACTAGCCAGCTGTCTGGATGGCTCATAACAACGTGTCAGCCTGAAAAAAATCGGCCCCCCATCTTCCGGAATGCGGCCGCACCCCAGGTGGCTGACAAAACCGTATTGGGATAGTTACCCAAGTCCTACCCATCATCTCTAGTGCCGTGGGTCAGTGACGTCGCTATAATATATCTAGAGGTATCCCTAAAAAAAAACAGTTGTACTGAGGTATCCCTCTATAGTATATCTACAGGTATCCCTCTATAATATATCTACAGGTATCCCTCATTTTTGAGGTGCCCTGATTTCTGTGTGGGTAACTAACTCCCCACCAACCAGCTATCTGTTGAAAAAAGCCAGTTTTGAAGCAGCGTCTGCTGCGCACCACGCCCCCTTGGGCTCACGCGAAATCGCTGTAGAGCCGGGTGCTCATCGATTGGGACCTCGACATGGAAATGGCCCTTAAATGGCAATGGAAATCGCCCTGAAGACTACCTTCTGGTAGTTTGTACCCTCTGGCAATTAAACATAGCTATTGAAAATGGCTATAGAAATTCTGGATTTTCCCATTTATAGCATGGTGATTGTCCATAGTTATGTTACCAGAGGGTATATAAATATGGTTAGTCCATTTATATCTAGGGTAGTAGCCCAATTACTGAGATGAAACACCAAGTATGGAAAATCAGTTTTCAATAATAAGCAGTGCAATTTTTCCATTGCGATGTTAAATTTCCCAAGGGTAGCAGCCACTAAAAAAGATAGAAAAGTAAAAGCCTTACTAAACTAGTGGTAAATTTTGGCAAATTTATGCAAATTGTAAACTGATTATACTATATTATACTGCATTTCGGGTGATTATAAAATTTGATATTTAATGCGGATGATGTCAAATTCTCTTCAAATGGCTCCCCCAAATAGATAGATTGGATGGATCACAATCACTGAACCAGGGGTTCTGACATTTTTCGGATTGAAGGAGGAAGGCATTAGATTCGCCGAGCCGACCGATATGGCTCCAACACGGGGTATTATGGACAAGTATGCACTCACAAATGCGGATGTTCATCGACTCCTTTCTACACATACAATCTGAAGTAATTTTGCGGTTCTTTCCCGCCCACCAAACCTGAAAGTGAAGGAAAAAGCCTGCGAAAGTCTTTAAGTCTAGTCCTCAATTTCCGCAAACTTGCCCAAGTTCTGAAACTCACTGTGGGTTTGTCTGAAAATAGAATAGCCCAAAATTTGATCACCTATCACAATCTATCATAATCTATCAGTTTATCATCATTTGTCCCATTTTCGAATCGGTAAATCCACCATTTTCAGGTCCCCTGCCACCATCACTGAGCAGTCAGCCAAGCCAAATGATGATCTTCCTTCTTGGGGAGCCGTTGCACATAGCCCTGGCGGCTTGGGATCATATCAGCTGGACAGCTCAATCAGCTGCACGCATACACACTGCATGTGATCTGAATCTGCTTCACATTTCTCAGCTCTTCCCAAACCGCAGAACTGTCACCACCACGACGTATACAACGTGGATCGCCCCACGTAACAACGGAGCCGTCTTCCAGGATCGCAGCAAATGCACTACCTGTGGCCTGAATGTGCTTTACATTCCTCAGCTGTTCCTCAGCCGCAGAGCTGTCACCACCATACCATGGGTTGCCCCACGCAACAACAGAGCCATCTTCCAGGATCGCAGCAAATGCACAGCCTGTGGCCTGAATGTGCTTTACATTCCTCAGCTGTTCCTCAGCTGCACCTTCCTCAGCTGTTCTTGGACCGCAGAGCTGTCACCACCATAATCTGGATTGCCCCAGGTCACAACGGAGCCATTTTCCAGGATCGCAGCAAAAGCTCTATTTGTGAATTGCACCTGCTGCACGCTCCTGAGCCGATCTCGGACTGCAGAGCTGTCACCACCACATCGTGGATTGCCCCACGCAACAACAGAGCCATCTTCCAGGATCGCAGCAAATGCACTGCCTGTGGCCTGAATGTGCTTTACATTCCTCAGCTGTTCCTGAGCCGCAGAGCTGTCACCACCAGCGAAGTCGAAGCCCCATGTAACAACGGAGCCATCTGCCAGGATGGCAGCAAATGCACCGCATGTGGCCTGAATATGCTTCACATTTCTCAGCTGTTCTTGAACCGCAGAACTGTCACCACCAGAACGTGGATCGCCCCATGCAACAACAGAGCCGTCTTCCAGTATCGCAGCAAATGCACTACCTGTGGTCTGAATATGCTTCACATTCTTCAGCTGATCTTTCACCGAAGAGCTGTCACCACCACAACGTGGATGGCCCCATGTAACAACGGAGCCATCTGCCAGGATGGCAGCAAATGCATCATCTGCGGCCTGAATCTGCTGCACGCTCCTCAGCCGATCTTGGACCTCAGAGCTGTCACCACCACAACCTGGATCACCCCATGTAACAACGGAGCCATCTGCCAGGATGGCAGCAAATGCACTTTCTGTGGCCTGAATCTGTTGCACGCTCCTCAGCTGGTCGCGAACTGCAGAGCTGTCACCACCATGACGTGGGTCGCCCCATGTATGAACCACATTATCTCCACAGCACCACCGAGCAAAAGCCTTGCCGGTTCTAGCTAGCATTGGAGTCTGTGCAATCGCCGTGACGTGATCTCCGTCTTCCAAACCCACATCTTTCAGAGTTTCAATAGGATCACTCAAAGCCCGCCCGGCTGCACTGACAAGCTTCAGGGGGCCTTGTTCAAAGGATTCTTGGGCCAAACGTCTCAAGTCCCCTACTTTGGAGGACTGCCCAATTGAGAGGTACTTCCTTTTCCCACTCGGCAAAGCTACATAGACGTGAAGCATCACTTGAAGGCTACAATTTGACTCAAACCCTTATCATCTTCCAGAACTTCTTGAGCCAAAATCATAAAATCCCATAGTTTATCACCATGTTCCCCCCAAAGGGGCAATTTTTGGGATATACCGATATACCCCATTTCCAGACACAGCCAATGGATGTTTTTGAAGCCATCAAACCCATCAGCCCTTCTCAACCCTGCGGCAGCCATGATAACTCCATATATCCATCGCCAAAGACTCTGGCAACTCCCAAAAAAATTGAAAAGGTGAAATCCTACTCAAGTCGTCATGAACCACAGTTCAATCCTATTTTCCCGGTACTTAATCCAGGGTTGACCCAGCTTGCACGGTTAGAAAAATATTCCATCCGAACGTGCCAGGTGCACCGCTCCCAAGGCAGCTGCTCCTGCAAACAGTTTTTTGGCACTTCAATCAAACAAAAAATGGAGAGTCTGTGAGACCAAAACAATTGAATATAACTACATAACTTATGTAACTTCAGTTGGTGAACTCCATTGCACCAGCTGATCATCATTTCATCTAGTTCAGCCACCCTTCAGATTCCTGGGTCCTAGGGTTCATTATGTGGAAAAAAAGGGCAACTGTGGGGTATACTTGAATTGATTCAACCCATCCTTTTGGTAAGCCGGCAAGCAACATCTACGCCACGAAAATTTTCTCCGAATGGATCTGGGTCAAATCCTCATATGAATCAGCCATTGCTGGGTCCATTGGAACACATCCCCAAAGGACAGCCTGGAATGTACTGGATCTATTCACCTTCCCATTGAAGGGGAATCAATATTGAGGGGATTGGATTTCTACCTGGCCCAAGTCTCGTTCCAGTTGCACGGATAGATCTGCTGGAACGACCGAACTGGAGTTTCTGTGAATGGTCTCACACTTGCGTACAGTATATATATATATATCAACATATTCCCCAAAACATCCAATATGTCAGGGGTTCAGAGCCAGTTTCAGTGACATCTCCCAACATACCCTCTGGTAATGTCTCACACTTTTCCAAGCCATGGGCCCAGCTATGCTTCGATGATGTACCTGGCCTATTCATAAAATGGTGACTTTCCATAGCTTCGTTGAATGACCAGAGGGTCATGTGCATTTTTCGATGCATATCTCATTCATATTCCATGAAAAAATCCCCATGATACCCCCAGTTACACATGGAGTTTCCCATGAAAACCTCACCAGAATGTATCCCAGGCCCAGTACTTTGGCTCAAACCCCAGCAACGTTATGTCACCGTGACCGGGATCATCCCAGGTCAGATCCAGGCGCATCTGCTTAACCGAATTCCCTATACCTAGCAACATAATACGTATTATATATATATATATTATAAAAACATAATATATATATATATATGTGTATTCCTCATTGCTTTCTCATGTACACCCAATGTTTATCCCAAAATCATCATTTGGCGGGCTTCGTGACCAAGCCATCCCCAACCCTGGCCTAAAGCACCGGCACCTTTCAAAATGCGTGCGCCTCGGGACTTGGAGGTGCAGATCTCAAATAGTAAGTGGTGTATCATCTGTATATAACCCATATATGGGTTTGTCTAAAAATGCTGTAGCCCATTTTCCCCAATGGTTAATGATCATAGAAATCCCTATGAAAAATTGCAATTTCATTGGGGATATACCCTATTTTCAGACAAACCCATGTATAGAACTGGGATATTCCATAAACAAATGAGATATATAGCATGCTTATTAACCCACTTGCAATGCCTGGATGTAGGGGATGAAATCACATATTTGGGATCCTTTACGGGGGCTTTCGTATTGGGGAGATGGGATTATACTACTAGGCCAGACCTTTGCAATGCTTTTGAGGTATTTGAGGAAGTACTGCTCTTGAAAGAACACTCTGCTGAAATTGATGGACCGCCCACTGTTTCGTTCTTCAATTTGTCTCAATCGAATGAAAAGTAGCATGGTATCCTGTCCCAATCTGCTTGGGCCAAAAGCGCGGCTGGAAATCTTCCGCAGGCTTCGAGTCATCTTTTGCTGCAGTGCTGGGCCCCCGCACGGCTCATTGCGATGGAAGAAATCTCAAGCTGCTGACAGTTTCGGGTTCAAACTACAAGAGAAAAGGGAGAAGTTGGACATCTAAGCCATTCGAATCACTAGCACTACTGTTTCTCTCACCTGCAGTTTTAGATTCGACTCCCTGACGATCCACAAACAGTCCAAACTTCTAGAGCTTTTTTGGGTCATCTGGCTGCCTTTGGCCCTTCCAAACAGACTTCCTGGGTCATTTCATCCTGCTCCCAAGCCAAAACAGCCACCGGAGGCAGGTTTGGATCCTTGTGGTGGCAGTTGAACTGAGACGCTGTGAATGGAGCGTGAATGGAAGATGGTTTATGTAGCTGGTATGACCATGATTTACGAATGAGTTTCAAGCTTTAGATAGATCTGCGGTTTTCCAGCCCAAGAGGACGTGATCAACCAAAAAACAAGCAAAGCAGGACAAAAGAAAGGCTGAAGTTCCATCTCAAGACCATGGCCAACCTTATCCCTGCCA
>BGPT01001953.1:46620-92791 GCA_003297045.1 Symbiodinium sp. clade C Y103 | reverse complement strand
ATCCAGAACACCAAAAATCCAAAATATTCTGGGCTCCAGTGCAGATCCACAACATCCCAACACAAGAAGGCATCTGAGTTGCATTTGCTTCTTTCACGTACGCTCACCGTGTCCGAGCTTCATTCGCAGCTTCTTATTACTAAGTTGATTGGCCAACAGCTACAAAGATTGTCCTACATTTCCTCGACTTCCTCTGGGGACAAATCTCCCCAGGTCACAACGGAGCCATCTTTCAGGATCGCAGCAAACGCAGCGCTTGTGGTCTGAATCTGCTTCACATTCCTAAGCTGCTCTTCAACCGCGGAGCTGTCACCACCATAATCTGGATGCCCCCACGTAACAACCGAGCCATCTTCCAGGATCGCAGCAAATGCACAGCCTGTGGCCTGAATCACCTGCACATTGGTCAGCTGATCTTGGACTTCGGAGCTATGGCCACCACGCAATGGATTGCCCCATGTAACAACGGAGCCATTTTCCAGGATGAGCTGTCACCACCATCATCAGGAATGCCCCATGTAACAACGGAGCCATCTTCCAGGATGGCAGCAAATGCAAAATTTGTGCACTGAATCTGCCTCACATTCCTCAGCTGTTCTTGGACCGCAGAGCTGTCACCACCATAATTTGGATTGCCCCATGTAACAACGAAGCCATCTTCCAGGATCGCAGCAAATGCACAGCCTGAGGTCTGAATCACCTGCACATTGGTCAGCTGATCTTGGACTTCGGAGCTATGGCCACCACGCAATGGATTGCCCCATGTAACAACGGAGCCATTTTCCAGGATNGGTCAGCTGATCTTGGACTTCGGAGCTATGGCCACCACGCAATGGATTGCCCCATGTAACAACGGAGCCATTTTCCAGGATCGCAGCAAATGCTCCATCTGTGGCCTGAATATGCTTGACATTCCTCAGCTTATCTTGGACCCCAGAGCTGTCACCACCATGACGTGGATCGCCCCATGTAACAACGGAGCCATCTTCCAGGATCGCAGCAAATGCACAACCTGTGGCCTGAATATGCTTGACATTCCTCAGCTTATCTTGGACCCCAGAGCTGTCACCACCATGACGTGGATCGCCCCATGTAACAACGGAGCCGTCTGCCAGGATGGCAGCAAATGCACCACCTGTGGCCCGAATCTGCTGCACGCTCCTCAGCCGATCTTGGACCTCAGAGCTGTCACCACCAGCACCTGGATCGCCCCACGTATGAACCACATCATCTCCACAGCACCACAGAGCAAAAGCATTGTCGGTTGCAGCCAGCATTGGAGTCTGTGCAATCGCCGTGACGTGATCTCCGTCTTGCAGACCGGCATCTCCTAGAGTTTCGGTAGGATCACTCAAAACCCGCCCGGCTGCAGTGACAAGCTTCAGGGGTCCTTGTTCAAAGAATTCTTGGGCCAAGATTCTCAAGTCCCCTACTTTGGAGGACTGAGCAACCGAAAAGTTCTTCCTTTTCCCACTCGGCAAAGCTACGTAGACTTGAAGCATCAATGTAAGACTGCAAACCCGCTCAGACCTGCACTTGAAACTCATATACCATCTTCCACAACATCTTGAGCCAAATTCCAATGGATGACCGTCAGGAACCCATCTCGGGCCGGGCACACCACAAGTTGTTCGCAGCCATGGCGGCTCAAATATGTCAATTAATGAACACAGATTATAGCAACTTTAGCTAAAGTAGTGATAATTCGCTTTTCTATCCTCTGGTAATCAAGCATGGCAATGTGATTTTCCCAGGCGGTTGCCCGTTGATAGGGGTGTTCCCAGCTATAGACGATGTCTTGTTTGGATTTTTTGGGGTTACTGCAAGTTCTATGAAACTACCCCTGTCCAAGGTTGACCCAGAACTGGCACATCTCCCAAGTCGCCAACGGGGTTCACTGCTCCCAAGGCAGCCGCTAGCAGCAAACAGTTCAGGCACTTCAACCAGACAGAAAAAAACAGGAAAACTGTGAGACAAAAAAAAACAAAATTGGGATATAGAATTTCAAAATCTGAGCAACTGGTGAACTCCATCGTACCTTCATTATTTCATCATCCAGTTCAGCCACCCGAAGATCCAATAGTTTCTCATCATTTTCCCAAGTGCCTTAAAGTAATTCAATCCCTTTGGGAAGCAACATATGCGCCATGAAAAACCCTCACTTTCATATGTATCGGTCAATCATCAACGAACGGATACGGGTCAAATCCTCAAATTAATCAGCCATTCGCGCATCCATTGGTACACCAATGACGTGATGCATACCGATATTTGTGTGTTGAACTCATCCCATCCTCCTACAGTACCATTTCGTCACCCAAACGAAAGAATGAAATGTACTGGATCCATTCATTTTCCCATTTGGGGGGAATGAATATTGAGAGGATTGGATGATTTATCTATATATATATATACATATATATACATCTATCCTTGTTGATTTGATCAATCATATACATTTGGTTTAGGCTACTATTACAATTTACAAAAATATGTTTACCGAGCCTTTCAACAAGTTTCCCCCTTTGACAAATTTCATGACCCAGCCATCCCCTGCGCAAATCTCAGATAGTAAGTGGTGATTCATCTGGATATAACCCCCTATTCATCCCTATTCCAGAACTTTGATATTCTATAAAATATAGCATGCTTATCAAGCCACTTGCGATGCCTAGGGTGACCCTCCAGAAACCATGGTGGATGTAGGGGATGAAATCGCATATTTGGGATCATTTAGTTGGACTTTCAAATTAGGGGGATGGGATTACAGTATTCAGCCAGACCTTCACAGTGATTTTGAGAGGTCCCAAATCTTGGGAAGTACTGCTCTTGAAAGAAAACTTTCCTGAAATTGATGGACCCCCCACTGTTTTGTTCTTGAATTTGTCTCAACGGAATGAAAAGTGGCATCTTATCCTGTCCCAATCTGCTTGGGCCAAAAGCACGGCTGGAAATCTTCCGCAGGCTTCGAGTCATCAGAATATTCTGCACTGCTGGGCCCCCGCGCGGCTCATTGCGATGGAAGAAATCTCAAGCTGCTGACAGTTTCGGGTTCAAAATGGTTCAAATTACAAGAGAAAATGGAGAAGTTGGACATCTAAGCCATTTGAATCATTAGCACTTCTGTTTCGCTGCAGTTTTAGATTCGACTCCCGGACGATCCACAAACAGTCCAAACTTCTAGAGCTTTTTTGGGTCATCTGCCTGCCTTTGGCCCTTCCAAAATATACTTACTGCGTCATTTCATCCTGCTCCCAAGCCAAAACAGCCACCGGAGGCAGGCGTTTGGAAGGCAGGCGTTTGGATCCTTGTGGTGGCAGTTTAGCTGCTGTGAATGGAGCATGAACGGGGATGGTTTATGTAGCTGCTATGACCATGATTTACGAATGAGTTCCAAGCTTTAGATAGATCTGCGGTTTGCCAGCCCAAGAGGACGTGATCAACCAAAAAACAAGCAAAGCAGGACAAAAGAAAGGCTGAAGTTCCATCTCAAGACCATGGCCAACCTTATCCCTGCCANCCAGCCCAAGAGGACGTGATCAACCAAAAAACAAGCAAAGCAGGACAAAAGAAAGGCTGAAGTTCCATCTCAAGACCATGGCCAACCTTATCCCTGCCAGAGGCTGGAGAGATGATATTCCCCCATTTTATGGTTGGCAAATTTTCTGTTGAATCGACCAAACCACTCAGCGACGTGGTTTGAACCTTTTTCCGCCTGCAAACGAGGCGTTCCCAAGATCGCCGGTGAGGCTAGGCTACCGAACCGGGGAAAAAGACTTGGTACAAGTGGTCGGGAATTCGTCAAAAATGCCTTGTAAAACCATCGCTTCCTGCAGATTTGAATCTTGTTGGTTAAGATACAATTTTCTTATGATTATACATATATCCCCCCATATTCTAGACCCAAACTCATCCAAATTTTTCCGTAGCTCAAGCTCTTCCTGAAACTCATACCAAGCGTCTCAAAATTCAAAGCCTATCCTCCAAAACTGCTACATCTTTCAGCATCGCCGAGCCCAAGGCCACACCAAATGATGATTTTCCTTCTTGGGGAGCCGCTGCATATAGCCCTGGCAGGATGAAAATCACTGTGGGCCACCATGAGATTTTACCGTGTGAACGTATCTTCAGCTGGTGACTACAGATTTCAGTTGGCTATGGCAGTATCACTGAACACATTTTGTCGTTTATGGTCTTTGTCATTCTGTTGGTCGTATCACTCTGTTGATGTAGCTACATAATATGTCAATCCAGAACACCAAAAATCCAAAATATTCTGGGCTCCAGTGCAGATCCACAACATCCCAACACAAGAAGGCATCTGAGTTGCATTTGCTTCTTTCACGTNATCCAGAACACCAAAAATCCAAAATATTCTGGGCTCCAGTGCAGATCCACAACATCCCAACACAAGAAGGCATCTGAGTTGCATTTGCTTCTTTCACGTGCGCTCACCGTGTCCGAGCTTCATTCGCAGCTTCTTATTACTAAGTTGATTGGCCAACAGCTACAAAGATTGTCCTACACTTCCTCGACTTCCTCTGGGGACAAATCTCCCCAGGTCGCAACAGAGCCATCTTTCAGGATCGCAGCAAATGCAGCGCTTGTGGTCTGAATCTGCCTCACATTCCTAAGCTGCTCTTCAACTGGGGAGCTGTCACCACCAAAGCCTTGACTGCCCCACGCAACAACGGAGCCATCTTCCAGGATGGCAGCAAATGCACCACCTGTCTGCACCTTCCTCAGCTGTTCTTGGACCGCAGAGCTGTCACCACCATAATCTGGATTGCCCCAGGTCACAACGGAGCCATTTTCCAGGATCGCAGCAAATGCATAATTTGTGGCCTGAATCTGCTTCACATTCCTCAGCTGTTCTTGGACTGCAGAGCTGTCACCACCCCACAACCGACCGCCCCACGTAACAATGGAGCCATCTGCCAGGATGGCAGCAAATGCATTATCTGCGGCCTGAATCTGCTGCACGCTCCTCAGCCGATCTTGGACCTCAGAGCTGTCGCCACCGCGTTGTGGATCGCCCCACGTAACAATGGAGCCATCTTCCAGGATGGCAGCAAATGCATTTTCTGTGGCCTGAATCTTCTGCACGCTCCTCAGCTGTTCTCGGACCGCAGAGCTGTCACCACCACATCGTGGATCGCCCCACGTAACAACAAAGCCATCTTCCAGGATTGCAGCAAAAGCTCTACTTGTGGCCTGTGTCTGCTGCCCGCTCCTCAGCTTTTCTCGTACCGCAGAGCTGTCACCACCGGAACTTGGATCGCCCCATGAAACAACGGAGCCATCTGCTAGGATCGCAGCAAATGCATAATTTGTGGCCTGAATCTGCTTCACATTCCTCAGCCGATCTTGGACCTCAGAGCTGTCGCCACCACATTGTGGATCGCCCCAGGTCACAATCAAACCATCTACCAGGATCGCAGCAAATGCACTTTCTGTGGCCTGAATCTGCAACACGCTCCTCAGCTGTTCTCGGACCGCAGCGCTGTCACCACCACATCGTGGATCGCCCCACGTAACAACGGAACCATCTACCAGGATGGCAGCAAATGCACTTTCTGTGGCCTGAATCTGCTGCACGCTCCTCAGCCAATCTTGGACCTCAGAGCAGTCACCACCAGCACCTGGGTTGCCCCATGTATGAACCACATTATCTCCACAGCACCACAGAGCAAAAGCATTGTCTGTTGCAGCCAGCATTGGAGTCTGCGCAATTGCCATGACGTGATCTCCGTCTTGCAGACCGGCATCTCCTAGAGTTTCGGTAGGATCACTCAAAACCCGCCCCGCTGCACTGACAAGCTTCAGGGGTCCTTGTTCAAAGGATTCTTGGGCCAAAAGTCTCAAGTCCCCTACTTTGGAGGACTGAGCAATCCAGAAGTTCTTCCTTTGCCCACTTGGCAAAGCTACGTAGACTTGAAGCATCAATGTAAGACTACAAATCCATTCAGACCTTCACTTTAAATTCATATACCATCTTCCAGAACATCTTGAGCCAAATTCCAATGGATGACTGTCTGGAACCCATCTCGGGCCGGGCACACCACAAGTTGTTCGCCGCCATGGCGGCTCAAATATGTCAATTGATGAACAAAGATTATAGCAACCCAAAAAAAAGAAAAGAAAATTTTGCGAAAGTAGTGATAATTCGCTTTTCTATCCTCTGGTAATCAAGCATGGCAATGTGATTTTCCCAGTTAGTTGCCCGTTTATAGGGGTGTTCCCAGCTATAGACGATGTCTTGTTTGGATTTTTTGGGGTTACTGCAAGTTCTATGAAACTACCCCCGTCCAAGGTTGACCCAGAACTGGCACATCTCCCAAGTCGTCAACGGGGTTCACTGCTCCCAAGGCAGCCGCTAGCAGCAAACAGTTCAGGCAGTTCCAACCAAACAAAAAAAAGGAAATCTGTGAGACAAAAAATATTAAAATGGGGATATAGAAGTTTCAAAATCTGAGCAACTGGTGAACTCCATCGTACCTTCATTATTTCATCATCCAGTTCAGCCACCCAAGAAGATCCAATGGTTTCTCATCATTTTCCCAAGTGCCTTAAAGTAATTCAACCCCTTTTGGGAAGCAACATATGCGCCATGAAAAACCCTCACTTTCATATGTATCGGTCAATCATCAACGAACGGATACAGGTCAAATCCTCAAATTAATCAGCCATTCGCGCGTCCATTGGTATACCAATGACTTGACTCATACCGACATTTGTGTGTTGAACTCATCCCATCCTCCTACAATACCATTTAGTCACCCAAACGAAAGAATGGAATGTACTGGCTCTATTCATTTTCCCATTTGGGGGGAATGAATATTGAGAGGATTGGATTATATTATATGATATATATATATAATATATATATATATATCTCTTTGTTGATTTGATCAATCATATCCTTTCAACAAGTTTCCCCCTTTGACAAATTTCATGACCCAGCCATCCCCTGCGCAACCCCAGGCCTAAAGCACCGGCACCTTTCAACATGCGTGCGCCTCGGTGTGGCTTCCCGAATGGCCAACCGGTGGTACTTGGAGGTGCATATCTCAGATAGTAAGTGGTGATTCATCTGGATATAACCCCCTTTTCATCCCTATTCCATAGATAACCGAGATATTCCATTAATAAATGAGATATGGCATGCTTCTCAACCCACTTGCAATGCCTGGGATGACCCCCGGAAACCATGGTGGATGTAGGGGATGAAATCGCATATTTGGGATCATTTGGGGGGGTTTTCGTATTGGGAGATGGGATTACAGTACTCAGCTAGAGCTTTGCAATGATTTTGAGGTCCCAAATTTCGGAAGTACTGCTCTTGAAAAACACTTTGCTGAAGGTAATGGACCACCCATTGTTTCCTTTCCTTCTTAAATTTATCTCAATCGAATCAAAAGTGGCATGGCATCCTGTCCCAATCTGTTTGGGCCAAAAGCACGGCTGGAAATCTTCCGCAGTCTTCGAGTCATCAGAAACTTCTGCAGTGCTGGGCCCCCGCACGGCTCATTGCCATGGAAGAAATCTCAGGCTGCTGGCAGTTTCGGGTTCAAAATGGTTCAAATTACAAGAGAAAATGGAGAAGTTGGACATCTAAGCCATTCGCATCATTAGCACTACTGTTTCGCTGCAGTTTTAGATTCGACTTCCTGACGATCCACAAACAGTCCAAACTTCTAGAGCTTTTTCAGGTCATCTGCCTGCCTTTGGCCCTTCCAAAATATACTTCCTGGGTCATTTCATCCTGCTCCCAAGCCAAAACAGCCACCGGAGGCAGGCGTTTGGATCCTTGTGGTGGCAGTTAAACTGAGACGCTGTGAATGGAGCGTGAATGGAAAATGCTTTATGTAGCTGCTATGACCATGATGTACGAATGAGTTCCAAGCTTTAGATAGATCTAAAGCGTCAACATCGCTGTGTCTTTCGAGAAAGTGGGCAACCAAAACAATGCTAAACAAAGCATGAAATAAGACACAACATTATGCCTAGCTCTATCTCAAGATCATGCCTAACAATACCCTGCGAAACTCGAGGCTGGAGATGATCAAACCCGCCCACCTTTTCGCCTGCAAACGAGGCATTCCCAAGATCGCCGGTGGGGCTCACGAACTAGGCCGGGTACAAGGGATTTTATAATATGTGGCTGGTGAAACCCATGGTTTCTTGGAGATTTTTGCTTTACCCCAGTGACTTGGAATGAAGGTAGAAAACCTCCACCGGTCTCGCGGACGCCGAGAGCACGCCCCCGTGATGCGCCGGTGCAGCAGGACGCGAGGTCTAATGATGGGATGAAGAGAGACACAACAGTAGAGATACTGTATGTGGATGGGTCTGTGGAGTTTTGTTCAATCGGAAACCTTGGTTTTGGCCCCCAAATTGGTTGGGGGTTCGGGCAGTTTTTCCCGTAAACCAATTCTGGCAATCCTATGCTGGATGAGCCAAAACCTATGATTTTCCAGGTGAATGTGGGGATAAAGATCCAGAAACCAGATATATATCGCAATTTTGGTTCGGGAACAACCCCGTACTCAACTGTTGGCATGTTTGCATCCCTTCAGTTGTGCTTTTAGCAGCCGTTGATAGCTCCCTCTGGATATGTATTTTGATAGCTATGGAAAATGGCCCATTTATATTTATAGATGATCTACGAGGATTTACCTATTGAAAAGGGGTCAACTTTCCATCGATACGTTGAAGAACAGCACCAGAGGGTATGAGAAAACTTGCTAGCACTTGGCCCTCTCAACAACCATCGCAGCACTTGCCACCGGCGCAGTTGCGGATGGTATCAGCATTTGCTGGTCACCGCCATCGCCGCCAAGCCGCCTTCAATCCTTGATTCATTCTAACTGGGCATAGTTGCTATCAACAGCGTCCCATCATGAACCTGGGGATGAGAATTGACATCTGTTCGCACCTCACTTCTCCAGAAGTATGATAGCAATCTACCGTCTGGGATCGGCTCCAAACGAGACATTGAATGTGTTTTTAGTGCTACTATGTATATATATATATATATATGTATATATATATATATATGTATATATATATATGTATATATATATATGTGTGTATATATATATATATATATGTGTATATATATATATATATGTATATATGTGTATATATATATATGTGTATATATATATACATATAGATATATATTAAGAAACATGATAAATAGATACTGAAACTAATGTTGTATAATTAAGTGACCAATTGTGTGGCTCCATTGCTACCCTAAGCATTGAAACTCTCTGGTGGCCAGTTTGAAAGTGTCGACTTGGCGACTACGAGCTCACGCCCGGTACCGAAGAAACGGCATTCGAGTTGACTCTGTGGCAGTAGCTGGAGAATTTCTGGATGAAAGCATGATGAAACATGATGAAAGATGATGAAATCCAATGGATTAAAACCTCATTTTCCCGAATTAAATAGCTATTTGTGGTATCCCCTATTTTCAGACAAACCAGCTGCAAGAACTCTTGCCACAAGTCCTTTCGGATGCCGCTCGTGTTCCGCAGGTGAAACATGGCTGAGTTCCCACAGGGCTGTTTCTGCGCGACGTTTACCGCGCAAACGTTACAGCCGTCCCTGCTGTTACCCACGGCCGGAGTGTCCCGGCCGAATTTCACACACCAGGTGTTGCATGCCCCCGTGAAAGTCAATACATCCCCAGGTCTGGTTGAGAAAGCTACCGCAGTGAAACCAATGAAACCACTCAACCAATAGTTGGTTCCCAATTCACGGCCGCTTCTATCAGTTACATCCTCATTTTTTGCTAATATCAGCTATATCATGTGACATATATCCCCATGTTTGTTGAGTTTATATAATTCATAATTATATCAGTTAGTTATATCCCGATGTTTCTGAGTTTTCTATCCATCCTTCAGCCCAAAGATGACCACCAGATCTCGAAGCCACGGACCTCCGAAAGCCGTGCTACGCCGCGTTGTTCTCTCCTTCATCCAACCAACGCACGCGACGGCCGTCCGTCCACTCGCCTGCAAGAGCTGCCAGCGGCTGGGTGATGAAGATCTCAGTTGTTTGAATATTCATGGAAATAGATATCAAAAAAGAGGTATCAAAAATAGAATTCACAGATCTATGTATACATTTATATATAAATATATATATATGATTTTATAAATAGATGTGGGATTCGCTGTGTCTTTCTGGGGCTGATCTGTCCCAGCCACCGGACCCAGGCCTTTACGCTTTTCGCCGCCGGCCGTGACCTGGGCCAAGGTGGGGCCAAGGTGTGAAAATCCCATCGTCAAGGCATAGCGATATGTTGATCTACCTTGTATCCACAAAATTCTGCTGGTTGTCCCCATGTTATTCTTGATTGATTCGAAATAACTAACTGTTTCTTATACACCAGTCTTTGTAGCTTCTACCATCTTGCGTATCGGCCGAGCCACATAAGTGCCAGTGCCGTGCTGTTTTCCTTCTTTCCTGGCAGGACCCATGGTTGGTGGTTGAGCCAACCCCCCTCAAAAAAAGATTCTGAAGTCACTTCTGGATAGTGATGTCAAACAGGCATGGATACAAATACGAAGAAAAATGGCGATGGGTTAAACCCAATGATACCATATTTAGCGGAGATGATCATCAATAAACCCAAGCTATTTTCACATTCACCATTTTTCCCCAGGTGCGACAAGCAGAATCCAAGCATCCTTCAAATCTAGCCTGGCAATGGAAAAGTAACCTCATTCATAGGTGATGTTTTTCACATTGAACAGTGTGGATTTTCCGTGATCTGCCTTGAAAGAATTATTTCCAGGCCATTCAAATCAACCAGATCTATGAAATCCATTGAAAGTACCCTCTGGCAATTTAACATAACTATTGAAAATTGCCATTTATAGTTTATTTTCTCATTAAACATGGTGCTTTTCCATAGCCACGTTAGTTTACCAGAGGGTAAGCCAATCTTCGCAAATCCACATCCTCCAACCAGATCACCATCCATCCGCATCCCAACAACCGCCGCGCACCAGTCGCCCTCGTATTTTCGTCCATCGGGCCACTTGAACCTGACATTCTTCGGGTGGAAAATTGGGAAAAACTTACTGATCTTACTGCTTACAGCAGAATGGGGTTCCAAAAGTCCATCATTTCATAGCTGGATCTTAGCGATTTCATAAGTTTTCAAGTCATGAAATCTGTTCGGCCATGCACTTGGGAGGCGTTGGACTCACCACACAGGCATCTTTTCCCTGTTTGAACCATTCTGTCACCAGGCTGCACCATCTCTGAACAAAGCCCTACCAAGCTACCCAGTACCAAGTTACACATCATACTTTTCATCCAGTCACAGCTCCAACGAAAATCATGGCTCTGGTCCCCCAAACCTCCTCCAGTCACATCGTTGAACATCAGGCTAAGCATCTCAACCAGAAAGTATGATCAACTCAAGATACCCTCAGGTAAACTAACATAGCCTAGCTATTGAAAATGACCATTTATAGTGGATTTTCCCATTAAAAATGGTGATTTTCCATAGTTTTGTTAGTTTACCAGAGGGTACCCAGCATATCCCAAGATCGGGTGCATCCTCCTCGTCCCCGGCTATGGGATGCCTTGGGTCCATCCCAGAGACCTGGGAAACCCGACGTGCCGAAGCCGTCCTTCTGGTCGTTGTTGTAGGCGCCCTCATAGGACCGGCCATCGACCCAGGTGAAGTGTCCTTGACCTGTCAGCTGATGGCCGACCATTACCCAATGAGGACAATAAGGGGAACCAGAATATAGATATATAGAGATAGATATAGATGTAGATATAGGCAGCTATGGGGGGCGTGTAGAAGGATGAGTTCAGGCTTACAATTTCTACTTTGTCACATCAGACTGACTGGAGATCAAAATATCTTGAGATGGTTGGGGCTGGAGGAACTGGAAAGTTGGCCAGAAGAAGGTTAACACAAAATTGCAGATTCCTGAAGACTTCGGATAGAAACCTAACAATAGATCAAAAGCATTGAAAAGCTACAATACCACATTTGGGGGGATGTACATCCATAAATCAAATACATACCAGCTATTTTCGTGATGTTCAAAACATATTTAAACCATGTCCTAAACCAACAAATTTGGGCGCGAACCACCGGTGATTCCGGTGGAACTTCTGGCTTTGGGATCACCGAGATCCCCCCGAACGCTCGGCGCACCGTGCATGCGGTTCTTGACCCACTGGCCCGTGTACTGACGGCCATCGCCCTGAGCCGTGGAGGTTCAATGGGTTCATGGCAAAGTCCCCAAATTGGAGATGGTTCATGGCAGGAACAGTGAAGATGTTGGCATGTTTCTGCCATCCACCAAGACATCCACTATACTCTTCAATTTCAATTGGCAGTCCGTGAAAATATACACACCACGAAAATTGCTGTCCTCATTGTGTAACCATTTCACACTCACTGTTGTTCATCTCCCTTACAGAACCATGGCTGTGCGTCAACAGTGGCACCAATTAATGCGGCTCGGCCCACCCATTTGTAGACGCCGTGGCCGTTGATGTCGTTGTCGACAAACTCACCCTGCGGACAAACGAGCTGAGCGTCATTTCACAAATCGTTTGGGGATCAGCGCAAGATCTAAAGATATGGCTATGGCTCAAAATTATGGTACCAAAAATGGTGATTTTCAATGGTAAATTAACATAAACCAACCAATTATAGGGTTAATAATTTTGAGCCATACCCTAATATCCAGACATTTCAATCAAGATCAACATCATCATGAGCTTCTGGTGCATAAACCTAACATCAACATATCATTGTATCTGACAATATACATCAAACCTCAAGAAGATATCTGGGAATATAATTCTGATACAATAACAGTATTAATCAACCCTGGAGGTCAAATGACTGATTTTACCAACCATTTTATTGTGATAGTCCACAATGAAAGCCCGGCAATAGACATAGAGTTGTCCCAAAAAAGGAATAGAAAGTGATTTACCACTCTTCTTGCAGCTTTAACCAATTCCCATCTTTTTGTGGATTGCTAGGGTTGCTATAAACTCAATGTCCAATATCTGGTGAATGTCAGGAGCATATGTGCCATGGTCAAAACATGTCAAAACACGGTAATATCCCATCCTGGCAGTTCCAACCATCCTGGATACCAACAAAAAATCCCGTTCAAAATGGATACCAAAAATCCTGTAATGTTCAACATGGATTCTATACCAAACAAAAATCCCAACATCTTCAACTGCATTGATGGCCACCCAAAACTTACTGGTGCTGGACGTAGGGAATGAGGGAATGGGATGATTACTAATGGTTACTATAGGTCATTCCCCCATTCCCTGCTAAGCACCAGTAAGAAAACTGGCTTCATCCAATCCAGGCCATCCAATCGGACTCCCCCCAGGCCTCGTACATGGAGCCGTCCGACCAGGCGAAGCGGCCCTTCCCATTCTTTCGCCCCGCCTGGCAACCGCCACCGGGGTAAGGGGCGGTGCTGGGGGGAAAGGCGGGAGCTTTAAACGTTTAAAAAGGGACGGGGAGATGTTCATGGTGGAAATTTTGTGGATTTCTGTGGATTTATTGATAAATGACCCAGGTTTTGGATGGGAATAAATGATGATTTACGTGGTTCGAAGGGCTCGAGTTTAGGGATTGTGGTTGATTGAGTGTTGCGGCAAGACACTTGGTCTGCTCGGAGGGTATGCTAAGGTGGTTTCAATGACCAAACGTAGATTGATGATGATGGTGGTTCTGTCAGGAATCTTGGAAAATGAGAATTGGTTAGTTGACATAGGTCATCCCTTTTCCGAGCAATATTCCTAGCCAATTCCCTTGATGAAGCATAAAGGAGGTTCAATGAGTCACTTTTACAACCCATAGTCATGATAATCGGCGATGAACACAGGGGATCCAGGGGTAAAGTGAGTCATGGGATCTTCTGAGGCCATTTTGCAGGTGATCCCAGCAGCGGTTCTGCCTCGTACTCGCCTTCATACTTGGCACCTTGACCGGGATATGGAGTGGCCAAGACAGGCAATCTGCTATTTGGGTCTGTCTGAAAATTTGGTATACCCAGAACTTCTGGCTGTTTTCACAGGGAAAACGATGATAATCCAATGGAATTGGGGGGTATCCCATGTTCAGACACACCCATTTGGGTGTGCTTTTCTTCGGTGTCAAACATGGCTATCTGAAAAAGAATGAAAAGGATCGAACAGGCATGCCACAGGGTGTTCAGTTCATTCATATATCAGAAGATGCTCAGCTCAGAGGTATCTGAATACTGATGAAATGAATCCTCAAAGTATCTCAAAATCATCAACATGTGCAGGTTCCTTCTAAAGTTGCAAGTCACTGGATGTGCACACTTGACAGGGCTATTGAAAATTGAAAACAAGGACACAGTGACACATAAAGGGCAGTGTGATAATCCCTCGATGCAAATATCCTGAAACGTGAGAACATCAACTTCAAATACAAACACCCCCTTTTCAGGTGATTCTTGGATTGATTTGCTATATTGGGGGTTTCCCAAAATGGGGGTACCCCCAAATCCATGTTGGATAGGGTTTTGCAGTATAAACCATCCATTTGGTGGTACCCCCATTTATGGAAACCCCCCATCTTTCGGTTTCCCCAAAGCTCCAGAAGTCACCAAGGCCCGAACCATCGGGCCACTCTTCAGTACCACGCCTCGCATCTAGCCATGGAGGGTTGGGTCAAGTCATTGGGTGCACCAACAAATGGCTTGGAATTTTGCTTGTATTCAGCCATCCTGAGGGCTGAGAATTTCGGTCCATACCCCCCATTTCAGCGACATTTCATGATTTGAGTCTGCGAAATAGGCCCTAAGTTTTGAAGTGACGCAATTGTTCCATCTTTGGGCATGGCTCCTTTCACTTTGGAACTCCATACTGTTCACAGCAAAAGTAGTTGGCAGCAAAATGGACGTTCGTCTCCCAAACTGATGGTCCCATACTTGAGGGTGCAGTTCCGCTTAATATCTGGCCATGGCCACTCTTGTTGGGGGGTATATCCCAACCTTCGGGATGAAAATAGAATGGTTCAACCAATTAAGAACCACCGCTGCACCCCCAAAGTATGGGATAATCATCAATAATTACATATCATGGACTAGATAAACGTATATATATATATATAATATGATATATACATACATATATTACACACTAAATATTTATAAGCCCTACCATAAGCCCTACCTATCCCAAAAAACCTCCTACTTCTCACCAACCAACTGCGGGCTTCATCGCACTGAGGCCGCAGACCCATGCTGCTTGTCGTCGGCCCATTCGCCCTTGTACTTCGATCCATCTGCATGTTGGTACCTCCGTGGCTAGCTCCGGGGTACCCAGCAGGCCAATGGAGTGACGTAAGTGTGTGATAGAATAGTCAGGCAATGTACATCTACAAGAATCCACAACTATAATTTAGTTCGGTTGGGGAAGCTTTTCTTGTTGTTGCGGGTGAATACCAGCTATTTAGAGGTTCACGGGTCTAAAGCTTACAACCCATCTGCTGGCGGGTGATATCTATGTAGTGAAGAATCATGGGTGGAGGCAAGACATTACCTCCCCAAAGTTGGAGATATTTTGTTGTTCTTTGAATGAAATTGCCTCAAAATGTGGGTACCTTAATAAGTGACATGGATACTTGGCCTACTGATCATTATGTTAATTATGTTATAAATTATGTTCTTAATCATTTTCTACCTGAGATGAACATCTACGGTGACATGGCCATTCCTAACAAGTCCAGAAATATGCAAAAGGGGTCACTACAATGCCACCACTCTAAGCAGGTTTGCCTGGTATATCCGAAAGGGATTACCATCATCGGTCATCAGTTTTTTCATTTACATCCATTTACATGAATGGCAATCTTGGGGATGAATCCCCCATTCTCAAGACACATCCAGATCTGCAATCTATTACAATGTTCCTTTTGTTTTTCGCGAGACACTACTGCAACTCGGCAACTCGGCGCACTCTCCCTCACCGTGGGCTTTATCCAGCTTCCACTGACCTTCGTAGACCTCCACAGACCCAGATGTTTTAGGACACGGACTGAGGCACAGGTTGTATTCCCTTTATATTTCCATAAACCATTGTTGGTTTATACACCAAGAATTCATGGATGAAATCCACTGAAAACCACTATACTTGGAGATGCAGCAGAAGGCCGAAGGCCTCCACTGACTCCTCTATTGCTCGGGGATGCCCCTAAAATCCACCCCATCAGACTTCAACCGCATCTAAAAGCAATGGTCTTTCAATCCTCGCTCAACAGAAACAGATGTGGCATTGGATGCTTTCAGTTTCCCATCCGTATACTTCCCGTTCACCAGCATGATCAGCATGAACAAAATCAAGTGGCTTACTTGCTGCTGTGTGGCCGCCATTTGCTGTAAACGGGCTGGAACGTACCCACCAAACACACGCCATGGATTCACATCCTCAACCTAGCACCACTTCAACCGCAAGGGATCCGCACGTCGCCATCCACGTGTTCGAAACGCCCAAAGCCGTGTGCTTTGTCGTTCTCCTCAGGAGATGGTTGGTCCTTGAATGGTTAAGTGGGTATGGGCTGTGTCAAAATCTGGTCGATGCTAAAATACCTTTCTGGTATCGTATTGATCCATATCCAAGTAAAGTAACCCCTTCAAAAAAAAAAAATAAATAGAAAAGTGATTTATGTACGCACTATTTTAGTGGGCATTTCCTTTTCGATCTTTTTTAAGGGGTCATTATAAGGGTTCGTACACCACCCATCCTCCAGGCACAAAATGGCCCCCCCTTTCTCTAAAAACTGAGGCGCCGCACCCATTGGCCTTTGTATCTGGCCCCGTCTGGCCACACCTTCGGTGCTCTTTTGTCTAGAGCTCGCAGAAATATGGAGCTATAGCAAGAGCATGCCTCGCCATATTTGGGTCTGAAAATGGGATACTCCCAAATCTCATGGTCTGCTATCATTTTCAATGGCCAGAACTGGAAACATCATGAGGTCGCTGGCCGTTTTGCTTCGGTCGCGCTGGTGCCCGGCTGGCCTGTTCTCCCTCGCCATGCCGGACACTTCCTGACTGCGGCTTTTGATTGTGGGATGCGATGGTTATGAATGGGTTTTTGATTGTTTTAATGGTCTTAAATAGTTCTTAGTCTCTTAGTGGCCATCAATGCTTCTTGTAGAATGAGTGTTTTTGTTGATTGATGGTTGTGAATGGAATTCAATCTGCAATAATTGGGATTTTGCCAACAGAGAGAATTATCTACCATCTCCCTGACTGACATCGACCCTACCCTACGAATAGCCAATGGTTGAAGGAAGTAGTCTTCCTACCCCCCATTGGTCAGGGTCGATGTTAGTTGCGGGAAGGGTACAAAGTATACAAAGAATGAAAATTCCATGGTCATTTTTGGTAAGGTCCCACCAGTTATTCCATGGTGATTTTCCAACAGTTGGGGCTGATGGGGAGGAAAACTTCAAACGTGTACCATTACTCTGTGGAAAAAAGTGGAAACAACATCCTGATCAGTTACATCCATTTCTAATGGATCTAAGACTGTACTATCGAAGTAACTTATGCGCATCCCCAACTGGTGGAAAATAGCTGAAAGTACAGTATAGTGTAGATGAAATAGAGATCGGTTCATTCATCCTTAATCCATCTATGATCCATCCCCAAATGGTCCCTCCATCACTTGACCCTTGAGGAGCACGCAAGATGTACAAACTGTCTGGAACCAACAGAGACACCTATTTTGAGCTCTTGACGTGATCCCTGCAAGTCAACCATGTCAAAAAAAAGATCAAGAGTCATCAACATTCCCGTCTCATGGTGCAACCAATTGTGAAACTCACCACTTAGTAGCCACCTGGCCTACCCATTCTCCGGTATATGTGGCGCCATTCTCGAACCTTGGCTGCAACCATCTTCTGCCATGAGACATACAGACAGCCAGGGATGGCTCAAGAAGGATGTATATGCAAGAAAAAACAGAGGTCCTTCCATCTGACGATAGTCTCAAATTCCAAGGGTTTCCAAGATTTGACAGAAGCCTCATCTTTTCGATCTCAAGATGATCTCAAGTTTCTTGGACCCCAACTCCCTCCGCAGTCTCCGGCCCACGGAGACTAAACACCTGGGCTGCCCCACCGATGCGGCCCTCGCTTCTCTCGGTTGCCCTCCTTATTTAAGGTGCCCTGCGGCAGCGTCGAGGGTGATTTTTTCATAACGGGGAAACCAATGGTGAAAGCGGGAAATAATACACTATTTGATCAATAATCTTCCCAATTGAAATGGCTTTCCCCCATTTTTCAGACACACCCAAATGGTTCGGTTAGATGATCATAAAACCTTAGAATTGGAATTTCAATGAACTTCAACAACTGGTGATTTTTCGGCATTCAATTGGAGGTCTTGAATGAATTGCATCAACTGCAACTGATGAGGTCCCAGGCCTCAATAGCGTTGCCATCAACTCCAGTACAGAAGTTGCACCCAACTCCATGTTGGTTCCTCAGTTCCCAGCAGCCCCCGTGCATTCCGAATGGACGAGTTGCAACGTGTTCTCTGCGAAAACCTGCCTGTAAATCTTCAACTTGGCAGAAATCAGGTATCCTCCACTAATAGTTGATGTTCCCATTAAAACCTCAGCTCAGCGAGTTTCCACTGGTTTTTTCTATTCATGATTTTCCTTTGAAACCCTGGGATTTTCCCGCTGCCCAGACACCCCATGGCGGCAGCAGCTGCAAACGCCACGCTACGCTTTCCGAGCCGAAGGTTGGTGAACAGGGGATGGCACCCGTGAAATCGAGGCTTCAAACCTTCCAAGAAGTCCAAGAAAAGCTTGGTTGGTTGAAAGGAAAACCGCCCAGAAAAAAGGTGGAGCTGCGGTGATTCCCGTCTCCGAAAGGTTGAATAAACCACAGGGCAACCAAAAAGAACGAACGCTTCGATTTCGTTCGACTTGGAACGTTCACTTGGTTATGTATCAAAACCCTGGTACCCTCCTGTCCGCCCCATGCTGGGATTTATGGATGTCCATCCCCCTGACCCATCACCACTTAATCCACTTATCAATCCAAACGCCGGTGCTCATGGAGATGACATCACGGTCCAACACAGCCCTTAAGTGCATGTTTTTGTTCGACTTCGCTCCGAGCGGTTCAGAAGGAAGTCAGGGCGTTCACTAAACCAGAAGTTTTTGGGTACTTCCAAGTCGCTGTTTGCAGTTTATCGACTGGGCTCCAAGCATTTGGCTTCAGAAAATGTTGTTTCATACATTTTGAAGGGGGTCAATGGTTTCTTTAATCATCCCGGACACCATTCACAACCGCAGCCAAAAAACCGCTCTGGTTGCGCCATTGCCGGCAGTTTTTGCTTGCCCATTTGGGGGCCGGCAGTTTTCAGGTGTGATTCATGAGACTTAGATCCACCCATCCAGCAGTGAAGCAAACACACATCACCGGCTAGAACATCTATGTTTCTTCATGGAAAAACCATCCATCAATCGATAGTCTTGGGGTATTGGAACCAACATGTTCCAACGTTGCTTTCTTAAAGGGTTGGATAGGTACATTTTTTCTCATGCGACGACATCACTGCTGAAAGATATCACTAAATCCCAACTGGTGCCACTGGCCCGACCCTCTTTGAGGACGTGCCAGGATGGTCCCAAGTGGCATTGGAATTCGGCCCATGGCGCTGCTCCAGTACCAACGATGGCGCAACGAAAATTTCAAGTCCTATCTGTAACAACGCCGAAATCCATCGAAAAGTCGGAAACCTATGCAAACCTGTGGAAACATGTGGAAAGCTGTGGAATAGGAAGTGAATATCATCTGTCATTGGTCTATCATCCATTTAAAAATGATTTAACATCCCGGTGGTACACTTTTCGGCATCTTCTTTGGGGCCCAACTTGATCCCCATGGACTCCGCGGGTCCAATGCCACGGCAGCTGGTCGCGGACGTGTTCGATCACTGGTCGCTGGTAAGGTTGACCCTGCGCAACGGCGCTGTCGTTGGTTTCTGGCGAATGGCAAACGAAATTTTGGGGAGTCTGGGATTTGCATTTATAGAAAGGACGGTTGATGACTGTCAGCGATTTGCAGGACTTGAAACTTTTCAGGCCAACAACCCCTGTGGCAAAAGTGCCTCCAATTGGCTACCCAAGTTGTTGCTCCCTTCATGGCTGAATCCATATGAAGCCAACAACCGGCTCCCAAGATCTAGCCCTCAAGCATATCGCCCTGGGACTCTTGAGTCAAGGTCTTCTCCTATCTTCATTACTGGAAAACCGGTAGTCAAAAGGGGCACAACCCAATAAATTGTGGATGAGGATGTTCAATCTGTTCAATGATTCTCATAAATATGGCTTTGCCATAGTTTGCCTGACCCACATGTTTGTGTCTATCCAAAATAGCGTGTGCCATTTTTGGACACCACGTGGGAGCGTTCTGAACATGGGGGACCCCCGATTCATACAGCACCCGCAATTGGAGAAACGTCCACTTTCTTTAAGCTTGTTGTCCACTCTCCGTAAACTGGTCATTGCTTGTACGATATAAATCATCTGGGCTTTCCCAGCCATCTACCTGCAAAAAATAGAAATTATGATTGGGTTTACCACTGTAGTAGTTCTTCCAATGCATATGGCTCAAAAATGGGGTGCTAGTGAGCCTACAAAATTTCTGAGTGTTTGTGTTGATCGGTCAATCATGCATTTCGACCTACAACCCAGCAGTGAAGTTCATATCCCCGTATATCCTCATGTCTCACCATGATATTCCCAAAATCAATATAATATAATATAATTTTGAAGTAAGACTAAGTAAGAATCCCCATTTCAAGACTAATCCAAACCATACTGTTGCTTCTATTTCCCACTATGTAATTCTTTCCATTCTGTTATCATTACCCCATTACTGTGGCTTTACTCCCCAGACTATTGTTAAATATCCAATGGGTTTGTCTGAAAATTGGCTACCCCAAAATGGCTCGCTCTACATCATTTTCCCTACATTCAAAACACATCAAAACTGGCCATCTTGAATTATCTGGTTGTTTCCTAAAATGGGGGTACCCCCAACCAAAATTAGACCACCAGTCCCGTGATCCCATAATCCTGGGATGCCTAGGCCTCATCGAGAGACAAAGGGCAGGTCGGGCGACCTGCGAAGGACCGGGCGGTGCTCCGTAAAACCATGGTGAAGTGCCATAAAAACTGGGGTTGTAAAGCAGCAAGAATAGAGATTTCAACTTTCAACCAGATTTTTGATGGTTTTAAGATGGATTCTAACGGGATTGGAAGGGGAGTTCAACAGAAACCGCGGATTCTTTGGGATGGTTTAAGCATGTTTAAGCGAGAAAAAAATGGACTTCAACCAAGAAAAATGGTGACTAAGCCAGCAAAATCCGATGATAGTTCTGAAGGCCAGCAATCCCGGCTATACAGCGATGATACCAGTGGTTCCTTGGAGGTTCAGAAGTTTTGGCTCAGCAAATTAGACTGACATGCGCCAAATTCACGCTTTCGACAATGTAGTCTTTTCAAGTGGTCTGACCGCCAGTCTAGCCTGACCCTACACCCAGTTGAGCTGCTGCAAACTCAAAAAGTGGAGAGCTGGTCTCGGACCACAGAGCTGTCACCACCAGCTGGTGGATGTCCCCATGTCACAACGGAGCCATCTTCCAGGATTGCAGCGAAGGCTGTATGTGTGGCCTGGATACGTTTCACATTTCTCAGCTGGTCTCGGGCTGCCGAGCTGTCACCACCAGAGCCTCGAACACCCCATGTAACAACGGAGCCATCTTCCAAGATAGCAGCAAAGGCTGGGTTTGCAGCATGAATCTGCCGCACACTTCTCAGCTGGTCACGGACTGCGGAGCTATCACCACCACGTTGTGGATGGCCCCATGTAACGACGGAGCCATCTTGCAAGATCGCAGCAATGCAAACTGTGTGGCCTGAACCTGCTGCACGTTCCTCAGCTGATCCTGGATCGCAGAGCTGTCACCACCTTGACCTGGATGGCCCCATGCAACAAGTTTGTCGCCCCCATAGTCCCAACGAATGCCATGAGTTGGTCCCCATCTTGAATCCCTGCAGCCTGGAGGGGTTGGGATCAGTCAGGATGTGAGCCTCTGGAGTGACCAGCCATGAGAAAGATTGTCCAAAAGATGTTTGGGCCAGAGTCTTCAAGTCTCCTACTTTGGAGGACTCTGAAATAGAAAGGCTCTTACTGCGACCACTAGTGAGGGTCACAGTCACTCCAAGCATCGTTCGAGGCTCGCGTCAGTTTGGCCTCCCACAGACCGAGCTGGGGAGCATCAGCATTCGCGTCCTCTGGGCAAAGGCAACCAGCCGAAGGCCCGGGCCAGGTGCGCGGCCAATCTCGAGCCAATGCACTCTACTGCGGCACCGGGCTTGTGGGACTTCTGGGGATGTTCACCTCTGAATTTAAGGATGTTTGGGAATCAAAATTGTGCACGCAAAAATGGGCTAAGCTTACATAAGTTTACCCGTGGTTCGCATTGGGCCTCAATTCTTGAAACGCACATGTTTTTCAAATGGGGGTGATAGCTACCCCCTGCCGACTGGTGGCAGGAACCCGCAAACAGCAAGAAATCCAAGAGGAAAGTCCTCTTCCAAACCCATTCTCGTGGTCACGATTGGCACTCCACAACCTAAACATCTGGACAAATTTCAAACCAGTTCCAAGCTGATCATTTCCGGTACCATTCTTGGACTCAGCTTGACCCATACATAATCCAGAAACATCGCTGCTGGCAGGCCACCAGAAGGCACTCCATTTGCCCCATAGCACCTTAACTTCATCAAGTTGGTCGTCTGTTTGATGGTGATGCCCTTCTGCGACATGCCCATCACCATATGCGGGTGCTGGCAGGCGGCAGGTTCGTTCAGACGATGTGTGAGTTGTGTGGGATGTGGTAAAGACAAAAATGAAACATACGCAAGTGCACAGTTGTGTGTTTTGCCTATTCCTTTGAACCAATCGGACTATTTGTAGGGTTTACCCAATGACCTAGTTGAGATAATTCATGGGCAATGACCTAGTTGGGATGATTCATGCCAGCCTTTTGAACAGGATGATTCAAACTAGGCCAAACGATGCTGCCTCCTCAATGGCCATCCCCCGGATATATCTGATATGACGCTCCAAGAGGCGCCCCCAAGGCGCACCGTAGAGGGACTCCATCGGCAATCACCCCATCCGGTAACCGTCAACCGCAGGGGCGAGCCGGTCTCTTCAAAGCCCTGGCGGGTCACTGCCAGGTGGGGGGGCCTGGGAGGTCGACCAAGGGATTGGTTTGCTTGGGAAATCTACAAGGAAAACCTGGTCTTTAACCCTGACTGAAAGCGGGTGTTCTGCAGATGTTCCCGTTATCCAATGCTTCTGACAAAGTGAAACTTGGGAGAAAATCCGACGAAAAGATGGGGATCGGTCAACAAACTGACGCTGCAACCAAGAGCACTGGCGATTTAAGCGCCACCAAGACATGGGATGAGAATCACACTAGCAACATAAGCCCTGATGTCCATCCCTCGTGCTGATTGGTCAACGGAAATGTCCATTCTCCAAGTTGATGAAGTGCAAATGTATCGTCGTTTAAGCGCTCTGGAAAACAACATGGAACCCAAGAGTGTCGGCTTGCGTTAGAGCAGGGTATTCCCCAAGAAATCCTCCATTCTTGGACGAACAGGTTTCCACCAAAAGATCTTCTGGTTGGTGGTTTCAACCCATCCCAAAAATAGATGTGTCAACTGGCATCATCATCGAATCACCCCGAATACTATTGAAACTAAGAAGGGTTTGGAACCACCAACCTGTTTGGGGTATTTTTGTTGCGGCTTCCGCGGCTTGGTGACCGCCTTAAGCTTCGAGGAGGTGGTCACGAACTGCCTCAGGTAGGTCGACACACCATCGATTTGCGATGCCCTAGGAACATCCTCAACAAATGACGGATTCTTCTGTTAGGAAAATGCTACGAAAACGAAATGCATGTGTTTATAAACCAAGTTTATAACATTCTATGTGAAGAAAATCATGTTTTCTGAGAAAATGCCCTGATTTCTGGTTCATCTAACTCACCCTTTCTAGCTGCTAGCTTGATCTCTTTCAACTCTTATTGATGAGTTTTCGTGTCCCGGACTGGCTGCTATTTATGTTTGGGTGCGGAAGGGCAATTGTCCCGAACCCCCACATGAGTCTCCTATGGTCGCCATCATGGTGACCCCCACCAATTATGGCTTCCTGAAATGGGGGTACCCCCCCCAAACCATCCAAAATTCAACAATTTTAGCATTGAAAGCGGTGGTTTTTGGGGATCCCCCAGTTTAAGATAGCTCCACAGAGGGTAATTCCCAGGTAAACCAATCAGCCTAGGCCTAGAAGGCTTGGACCCGTGCGAGTCAGCGTAGTAGTCTCCTGCGACAACAAGGCGAGTGCGCAACCCAACCATTGCCATGTCCAACGGCAATGTGGGATTCACCCAATGCCATAGTCACCATCCCACTAAGCCTCCATGATATAGGGAAAAGAGGGGGTCCTTTTAAATCATCCCATTCATACCCAATGTCATAAAGCAAACTTGGGGATGCTTTATGGCATTGGGTTCACCTCATGGTGTAAATTCCTCGTCCTAAACCCATCTTTTGGGGTTCCATATCCCATTTCAAGGAGATGATTTGGCAGGCCGTAAAAGGACTATGGCAAAGGAAAATCTCATGGCACCTGGAAATTACGATTCTATGATAAACAGTGTGCTAATGCAATCCTGAAGTTCTGATTCTTTTCCAGCTTTGGTTTGGTTCCAGGTGAAAAGGGGAGTATGTATGTGCCCACATGACGCAAATCAAAAATGGATCAAAACCCAGGTACCATCGTGAGCCCCAAAACAGCTGCCAAATGGATAATTCATCCCGCAAAAACGGTACAAGTAGTCATTTTCGGTACCCATTAGATAGCCATTTGAATTGGGTAAGATGATGATAAACCATCACATTTGGGAGCACTTTTCAGACAAACCCATAAGGCATCATAAGGCTATTTTCAGAGAAGCCCATTTCCGAAAATCTTGGATTCATTGGTTTCGTTCTCATGTTCCCCGTCCTGAAAACGTTCTCGTGGCACTTCTGGCACTTCTCACGCTGCCAGCACGTGAGGGCGGTGCTGAGCTGGTCTGCCTGGACAGGGCGAAAATGCACCTGCGGCTTGTGAGGTATATAATGGGGGACATAACCTCAATGGGATATGGTTGGAGTTTTCATGGGGTGTACTTGGTTCTCATATTATTCAAGTGAGAAACTGCTTCGGAACTGGGGGCTAGAGTCGGTTGAGAAGTTCCCCAACTTATGGTTTCTGAATTCACCACGGACTGGGATGATCCTCCAAATACGGGGTGGTCTTAAAATGGGGGACCCAAAAATGATCCATAGGTGATCGTGTCGAACGGGGAAGCCAATGGGATGCCCCTTCTGAACTTATCACCAGGATCATGGGGTGAAGGCGGTGACCTCAATGTTACTGGCAGGTCCAGGGGACTTTTTTCTCCAGCTACTAAGGATTCTTCAAATGAGTTCCAAATGTGAAATCAAACTCATGGGTTGAAAACAAATGAAAATACCATCTGGTAAATTAACATAGACCCTGGCAGATAGGAATTGGAAGATTAGTTTCCTCTAAAAATAGCTATTCTCAGGGTCTATGTTAATTTAATATACCAGAGGGTAAATACAGCAACCATGTCATCCATGTCATAATTTCCGGCGAAAGATCTTCCAAGGGAGCCCCAACTCCACCGTCAGATCTGAAACCTGGCGCGCTTTGGCTCCGCAAAGTCCCTCTGCTTGGGACGTGTCATGAAACCTCGCTGGGTCGGGTTGCTCGGCAGCTGGGGGATGAACGGAAAAAATGGGATATCCATGGGATGTTCATGGGATGTTAATGGGATACCCATGGATAGCCATCATTTGTATTGGCTAAAATCATTCTTTGCTTTTGTTTTGATAAAATGATATACTCTCCGGAAAATTTGGTGCGTGGCTATGGAATAGGCCCATTTCGATGATTTACTGTTTTGAACAATTGTGATTTTCCAGAGTTATGTTAGATTCCAAAAGAGTACAATGAAATATCCATTATTTCTTGTTTGGTGAGAAATTGGAATCACTACTTTTTGGTGTGTTACTTTTGGTGGCCATGATGCTGTTCATTTCAGGTTTGGTACACCCAGGTCCGGTAAATCACGCCATCTGTTTCCGGTGACATCCACATCTCTACAGCTTGTTGGTATTGCTACCCTTCTGTGTTGGCTGGTGTATGCCTCGTTTTTGTTGTATCCAAACACCATTTTTGCTGATTGGATCCTGTATGTGTGTTGCTTTTGGTTGCTTTTCATGGTGTATGTCTGCTATGTCTATATCTCATGTTGATTTCAGTGCAAAACGGTCTCGAATTTCCGCTGCTTCATCCTGGTTCTACATCGTCCCCTCGGCCCCGCGCCGAAGTCATGTTCGTAGGTGCTCAGCATCTCTGACCGATCCTCGTGCCAAGATGGATCTGGTGAAGTCAGAATCGAGAGGAAACCATGGGCTTTTGCCAGTCTTCACCATCAAATTTTACCAGAACCCATGGTTTTTGGCATCAAATTGTGAGATTTCCTGTATACTTTAGCCCTTGAAGAAAAATCCTGGACAACAACGCGAAGATATCTTAAAATCTATAGCTAAAAACCTGCGAAGCCAAAAGAGTCAGTTTTTGGAGGCGGCACCCAATCTGGTCGCCACTGTGGCGGGGTGACAGTTGGTAAACCCCATGCCTTAGTCACCATCCCCAATGACGTACCATGAACTGGTGCTTTAGACCGTCCCATTTTTTTGGGGGGGTATTAGATCTCATACGTCATGTTCACCCGTACCCACCACTTACAGTAAGTTGATTGTTTGTATTGTGGTGTTTACCCAATGCCATACATCATTCCCAATAGAGGTTGTGATATTGGTATACCCTTACTTGGGATGATGCAAAATGACCCTCCGTCATAGCTACTTGGTTGATGGGCTGGCTTATGGCATTGAGTGGATCCCACAATAACAACCATGAGTTACCATACCATAGTGGTTAATATCAACCATTAATGAGCATTAACCATTGATAACCATTATGCAATAACCATTAGATAAATAACCATTGATAACAAGTGATAACCACTAATAACCACTACTAATAACCATTAAAACTATTGGGTTTACCACATTATGAAGCTTTCATAAGCTTTCCCCCACTCATTGTCTCCGCCGAGTCTCCGCCATCTGCCGCAGGTAGTGCTTCACTGCAGCTGTCCTGGCGTTTCATAGACCCGCCTGAAGATGTGAACATACCCTCCAGCAATCAAACATGGCACTAGGAAATCCCCAGGAAATAAATGGAGGTTTTAATGGGGAATATCATCCATAAATGGGTGATTGGCCATTGCCACATTTTGATTACCGGAGGGCAATAGTATTGGGCGTACCAAATCAATAGTATGGATCCACTATGAAAACCAGCAGTCCATTGCCTTGTGGCGCTATACCAATTATCAGGAGAAAACCCGCAGCCTCTTCAATTCTCTCTACAGTAGATTTGGATTGGCCAGAATGGCCTTCAATTCTTCCAAAATCTTCCAGCCGTAATTCCTGAATACTACGGTTAAAAAAAAACAATCCTGCTTCATTAATGCGATTCAATGAAATTCAAGATCAGCTACATCAGGGGTATGATAAACCTGATACCGTACCAATATGGATCAGTATGGTACAACTGCCCAACATCCAACGGTTCAATTCCCCAGTCCACCAGGCGCCGGCGCCTGTG
Organism: Symbiodinium sp. clade C Y103; assembly: GCA_003297045.1. Classification (NCBI taxonomy): domain Eukaryota; class Dinophyceae; order Suessiales; family Symbiodiniaceae; genus Cladocopium; species Cladocopium sp. clade C. The sequence goes on along the minus strand of BGPT01001953.1, from coordinate 64,884 downwards.
CAGGTGCTGATGCGTCTCAGTTTCCCGGATGTGTCGAGGATACACCTGGCGAAAACACCAAGCTGAAATACCTGGTCCCTTTGGGGGTGTACCCTATGGTGAGGTAGTTCTACTACTTTCTACTGTAGCTGGTCTGCACTACTTTGGCTGAAACTGTAATTCCCCAATGGTGAATCGTGAACACTTCATGCAAAGCAGAAATAGTAACAATGACAACTACAGTCTAACAATGCAAATATTCATTATTATCATGTATCATCATCATGTGAATCTCTGACTAACATTAATAAACAATCAACGTAACATTTTTGATCAGCAATGACCGGCAGTATTTTACATCGAATTTCACTAAATAATAGTCATTGACCATTTTTCATGTCAATAGAATAAGAGGAGGCCTGGATGTCCCGCACCACGCGGCTTCCTCCCCGGTGATCATGCCACTCACCAGCCTGCTGAAGAAAGCTGAAGAAAATGCGGGGGTTGAAGCAGCCCAAAAAATCGGCTTCATCAGTTTTATAATGTGTTATATGATGTTATATGGAATTTCATATGGTTTTATAAGCATCGATATAATGGTTCTAAATGTTTCATGGTTTTATACACCATGTATGGTTCACCAGCACAAGTTTGGAGTTGGGAGTTGAACCCAGTGGATGATTTCTCCAACGAATAGGCATGGGTCCAAAGTAGCTTTGGCCCAGGGGGCCAGGCAGGGACTGTTCACTTGTGCGGATCGCAAACCATCGCAATGAATTCTTGGGTCACCCCAGGACTTGATATGGACAGAAAAAAAAGTAATTTCGAAGTCGCAGAACTCTCCAGTTGTTATGATGAAACTCCCCATTGTGGCCGATGAACTCCCCATGTTTGGTTAGTTGATGTTTGTTTGCCCCACTTTCCTGGCTGCAAAGCCTCTCGGCCCTTGACCCCTTGGCGTTTGGGTTTCCCGGACCGTGGACTGGTGGTCCTTACCCCGCGGAAACAACCTCGAAGGGGCTGAAGGTCGTCAAGCCCCGGGGCAAGGTGACATTCAAACATTGGGTGGGAAGCCAACAGGAAGGTCATCATGGCGGGACCCCCTCAGGTTCTTCATGTTTGCCATCATGCCCATCCTCATCCTCATCGTTCTCCTCCAAACCCACAACAGGAAGACCTGGATTTCACCTCAACACACCTCAACTTAATCCTCCCTCTCAGTTCCCGAACGGGGCTACGGTATTGACGCAGATCTCAGGGCGCGGAAAGCTGTGATTTGACCAGCAGATGATGCACCAGAACCAAACTTTGGCTGGCTGGAGAATCGCTCATAGAATCTTATCCATGTCTCCATCATCATTCTTTAATAGGCCTTCCAATTGTAGATGATTGATGTTGTTTTTTTAATAGGGCTTCTCAGTATCCATGGATTTCCGCCTGTTGAAGTCCTCCACCAGAGGGGACAGAGATAGAGAGATAGAAAAGTAATTTACCACTGTTTTCTCAGGATCTTACCAACTTCTATCTGTTTCAGGGTTGCTTTCCAGGTATATTCCGCAGTGAAATTCTTGTCAGATCACCTGCGCTTCTCCAGTTTCCCTTCCATGGGCTCCCCCGGCCGCTTGCGGCGCAAGGCCCGAGGGATTCGTCATGGCCGCCTCTCGGGCCCAAAATCAGCGCGCCAGGGTTGCTACGAGGAATCTCAGAAACTTTGAAACAAAATCCAGTATGAGGAACGAACCAGAACCAACTCATGGTTTCATCTCTCCTTTTCCATCCCCCCAAATGATCATCCAAAATTGGACCAGTGACATTTAAAGGGCAACCCAGTTTTCAGATCCAAAAACACGTGGCGTTTCAGTGGCTCTTGGGTTGTGCCAAGCCATCCCAACTCGCCTCCCGACCAGGCGACGGCCCGTTGGCGTTCTCTGCTTTCGAAAGCGCCCGCGACGCGGGCTGAGGGCTCCACTTAGTGGAGACCAAATGGCTGCAGAGAAAGACCCTCCAGACATGTTCCCTTAAGATGTAGAGAGTGTCCGTTGCTATGTTTCCAGAGTGTAATGCCTGGAGTCTTTCAAGCTTGTGATTGAAACGCATGATGCCCTCAAGTAGAGAGTACATACAAGCTGGATCAAAATGCTTGTCTTTTTGGATACCATTTGTGCGCCGGTCCTGGATGCAGTGCCTATGAAAACCACTGACCCAAAGAATGGATTTGGCAAAATGTGTTCCTGCTTGAAAAAATATCTCTCTCCTGTGCTATTTTAAACGTTAGAATGTGGTGGGTATGCTATTAGACATAGAATGGTTGTCTCTTCTCTGGAATTCTCCCCCAATCATGCTGCAAGCTGACGGTCGCAACCGTCGCAGTTTTCCATCTGCATCAACCAACTCCTGTGCGTTGGAGGTCTCTGAAACGACATCGTCGCCTGCACTTGCGCGACACACGTCCCCCAAGATAACCTGAACCACACTGACGCTGTGATCCATCAACCATCAACCACCACAAAAAGCCATAGAATTCTCAACAAACAAAAAAACGGCGAGGGAGCCGGGCTCTTTCGGAAGAGCAAAGCAAGTCATACAGCCCAGACGCCATATACTCAGCTCGAATGACTTCAGCTTCTCTTATCAAGCTGAAAACTACCAAGCCGATTGACGCTCATTGGCTCTGTCCCGCCCGGGTCGTCCTGCCGACCGGAGGAGGTACCCCGCTGGTTGGACGTTTTCCGCTAGGTACATCAATCAGGGGGGCTAAGAAATATGGGCCCAAAAGTGTGCTGTGGTTGACGTAGATTCCAAATTTTCTTGGCGAACTCTCCCAGTTTTTCCGTTGGTGCGATATCTTTTTGATGGCTCAGAGATCTTCATTCGGTGGAAAATCCATCGGTATGGTCGGTTCATGGCTTCCTGAATTTGGACTTCACCTTGAGCCCGACATCTCCAAATCCTGCCACATCCTGCCACGGCACACCTCAACTTTCCGCGGGCTTCTGCAATCCGGCCAACACCTTGTCCTGGCATTTGGAGACTTCAGCATCCCGACGTTGGTACTGTGCTACTGTGCTAGGAAACAAAAATGGGGACTGGGGACCTTGTCGCAAATGGAGGATATCAGCTGACCAACAAAAACGGAGATCAAAATCAAATAGTGAGGGGGAGAATTCCAAAAAGTCATTGACTGATAAGCCACTGGGACCACCCCGCAGGTCAGAATTGGGTACCTTCCTTGACTGATGGCTCTGCCATGACAGTCTGCTCCACTAGGCATGGACACTTGCAAGGCGCGCCATTGAAGTCGCAAGTCGTGAGGTTTGTCTCAAAGATGTAAATTAGGTGTGGTATATCGAGAGGACGCAATATACCCGAACAAAAATTAGATTGATCGATACAACTGGAACCTTGCTTGGTATATCATTCGCTTGGTTTTGTGCCACAATGTGCCACATTACAAGAACATCTTCAACATCTGGTAACTCACAGCACCTGTGAAGTTTTCAGTCTCCACCTAAGTCGTCCCCGTCCCGCCTGCCACAGGGTGGCAGACTTGGAAAAGACTGTGTCATAGACTGGCTTCAGATGTTTGTCCTGCGAGGCCACCGCGTTGATGCCCTCGGCTCCCCTGGCTTTGTTGGTTCAGAATGGATTTGTCCCCACATTTGTTGCTGTTATCTCAAGTTATCCCCGATAAGTTGGGAAAAACATCCAATTTAGCCATAGCCAAATCTACATGACATGACAAGGGGCTGATGGCTGCGACTTCCCATCTGGGAGCAAGTATATTCTTCCTGGTCGGCTCACAGTTGGTGTGCAACTACTCTAGGAGAATGTTACGCTGCAGCTACTTCCGAACATCCATCCAATTTAGGTATCAAGTTCATCCTGGAATAGATAGAATATGGAAATGTCACTGGAATACCTTGGAAAATCATGTATTCGATCTATTCCAGGATGATTTAAACGGTAGTTTGACCGGCAGAATTCCAACAGTTTCCCCCGTCCTGGTACGCACCCAGGGCAATACCTGGCACTAGTATAGCTGACTTACCAAAGCAGCAAGATAAATAATGACTGTGGTTTTATATAACTACTTGTAGCAAATATCAAGGGTTTGCCATTTCATTAATATGGCTATTTAATATGACTGTAGCTTAATGCTGTAGGGAACCTCCGGGCAGTTTCCTGTTTGGAGCTTGGAGTGTCGAGCCCAAAAGAGATTGAATCTTGGCGGCATCTGTTGCCGACCTGCGCAAAAGCCGGTCAAGAGCATGAGGAATGCCATGTCCTGCGGTGAAAAGAACTGGCAGTAGAATCCACACTCTTGCAACATCTCTTGAAGATCTACTGTTAAGAGGAAACGTAACCGACGTAACCTGATCACGATCCTACGCCTCGGAGGTTCAGCTTGGGAAGCTCCACAAATCTGCAGGGCTCCTGCTCAAGTGCCACGAGAGCGTCCCAGCGTTGACTGCTGACTTGCCTGTAAAATGAGCCCTGTGCGGCGTTGAGTCGAGCGAGGGATGTAGATCCAAGTGAGGTGGCACCTCCTGAGTTGTTTGGGCTCCAAAACCAGTTGAATTTTGCCGTACCAGACCTAAATCTGACAAATATCCGACTGGTGTTCGATCTCAACAGTTGTCTTTCCAGACTGGGAACCATGCATGGCCCACAATTGGCACCCAAGTCTAGACATTCTAAGTAGACACGCCATCCAAGAATACCTCAAGTTGTGATGTTGAGAACCCACCCGCATCTATTTTGGGTTGGCCATACCCCGGAGTTCCCACTTTTTTGTCATTCCTGCGGGACTCAGAATGGAGCAAATACTCCTGAAAAGCACTGCGCTGTAACCAGAAAAAGGTTCAATTTAAAGCTGCAGTGCAAGGTGATTCTCTGATTCTCGCACTGCTTGTGCCCCAGTAAAATTTGCTGTCCAAAAACCATGTATTTGGCGCTGTGCTTGTCAGAACTTGTGAGACACTGAACTCTAAGTGGTGCCCCACGGCAGGAACAATATCCACCCTGAGGGCAGGTTGTGTGGTGTGGGTTGAGCTTCTAGTAGTGGCTGTGGTGTTGGCGTTTCCCGGGCCTTGGGGGGCCACTGTTCATGTTGCGCCGCATGCAGCGTAGCGGAGAAGTCTCCAAAACTTACCCCCGGAGTTGACGCATCAGGAAATGACCTGTGGGGCAGAGGCAAGTTGCAGTGGCACCAACCTCTGGAATATGGCAATTAACCAACAAAGATGGGGACAGTGAAATCTCGATCACCAGCAAAGCCTTCAGTGTTTCGCAGTTGAGCCACGCGGACCCAAAAATAGTGTCGCGGATTGTCTTAGGATCTTCCCAATCTAAGGGTGAAAACCACGAAAGTCACAGACCATGGAATCTTTCAGCGTCCTTTGTGTTGCAAAGAATCACTCCCAAATGGCCAGTATTCAAGTGCTATTCTCCGGTCACAGGTTGGTTGTCTAACCCATGTCATCCAGCAAGATCTATCCCTACTACGCCCCCCCAACCAAGCAGTATTGCACCCCTCACCAACATTGCCAACATGTCTGCCCAGAACAATGGCCAACATTGAACAGCTTTCATCATATACCGTCTGGTAGTCTGAGTCTGGTAGTCTAACATCGCAATCTATCAGAGGGTATCATCAAGTTATGGTGGGAATCTTCCCCAGAAGGGTCTGAACAATACTTGATGAACATCCAAGCGACCATCAAGGGGAAAAACTCCGTGCACCGCTTCTGCAACTTGGTCCACGCCGGAGAGTCCTGTGGATTGGTCCAACCTGGGGATATGGTGGGGATATGATGTAACCAACCAAATCTATTGGGATATAGTGGGATACTAGATGAATGGATTGATATGGTTATGTTTGGTCTGCAACCAAACCCAATACCAACTTTTGGGAAGATATCAGTGACACCCAACTAATATAAGGTCATTAGTGTGGATTGAGATGGCCTGATATGAATGAACTGATATTGTAGTTATGACATGCAAGGATATGGTCATGTGTTTCTTAGTCTTCAACTTCAACCAAAGGTGAATCATGTCAAGTGTCCAACCACTTCCACAGTCCTTGCCGAACTCTTTTTCCAGGTAGGCTAGCAGTTTCCTGCTCTCCTTCAGACACATCACCTGAGAGGTCCGGTGGAGAACCAGTTGTGACCCTACGTGGCTTTTGATCCGAAGGAAAGCACTGGAGAATCCATTTTGGAAACAAAAGGTTTCTTTTTGGATCACTAGTGGGTTTTGATCCATGCGAACTGGGATTGAATGGTTTTGCTACATACTATGTGGTTTCCAAATCTTCCAAAATGTATGGCAACCACTGAGCAAAAGAGGCAGAGATGGCTGAACATTCTCAAGGACACACGCCTTTCGTGCTTTCGATGCAAGGCATGCCCAATGCCGATGTAACGACGGATGAATTGGTTGCAATGATCCCATCACGAATTGTTCGGGTTGGGATGGAACATGGGGTGCCACCAAAACCCCCAGAATCGTTCATATCTGAAATGCAATTTGGGGTCAATGAATGCGCGCCGCAAACAAAAATCCTGAGTTTCTCTTCATGAAAACGCCTGTCTGTTGAAGGTGACATCCCAGACATCCCATCCCAACACGTTTGACCCATGCCCCAACCCTTGCTGGACCAACCCCCACAGCCAGCGTGGACAGATCTACCCAATCTACCCCGTCCAAGGCACGCCCTGAGGCTTCCAGGCCTGGAAAGACTTGGGGACTTCGCCACATGGGGAGTTCCAACAAGATCACCTTTGACATTCATTTGTTGCTTGTTCACATTGCAATCTTGGTGACTGTTTCCCACATGTCCCTGGTCAGATGAAGCAATATCCGATATCCCCATGGTTTACACACGTTAAATCCATCGCATCTAAAAGAACGACGCCGGTGCGGTGCTGCCTCCAGCAGTGCTGCTCTATCTCTTCCAGCGGCCTTTAGGCATTTCAGGCCTGGCTCACACATTTGTCATTGGTTTTGTTGGGAAAATCCTATCATTGGCCGCAAGGACCCAATCATTGTTGCTTTGAATCTGTCATCGTTCATAATCTATCATTGGTTTAGCCGCCTCATCATTGGTGGTAAAACCGGCCCTTTGAATCTGCATCTATTGAAATAATGATGTGTGTATCTGATGTATCTATGTGTATCTAAGAGGCATAGGTATGGGATGGTATGGGTATGTGAACCTACATGTAAATCTTTCAACACCCCAGTTCTCGAGTTTTTTTCTCATCCGAGCTGTCCACCTTGGTCGTTGGGGTCCCGCACCATAAAGCACCTCCACTAGGAAGATGTCCGATGCTCCCTGGTCGACCCCACAAAGATGTGCTGCGCATAATTTGTGCAGGGAACACGTCTGAGCAAATATTAGTGCGCCTGGAGTCTAGCAACACATCTAGCGAGTTTCTTTGGCGTTGGATCTAGGCAGCCAAATCTGAAGTGGGTGAAAAGAGTAAACCGAATCTAGCAAATCCCAAGAGCATCAACCACCATAACTTGTCACCGTGAAGACCCTCCAACTATCTCTTGCAAAACACCCACTGACCACCTTCTTGCACCCACCAAACAAAACATCATGGCACCAGATTTCCAAACTCACATAAATTCTACATCTTGAAATACATCACAAGTCCCTCAGATGTTCATCCCATGTCAACCATGTTGAACCCAGGTTTACCGCTACCCCACATCACCGCAGCCTTGATCCGTGCTTCCACCTCGTCGACCACCTTGGAAGCAGCCTCGCAAATATATAGCCGGATGTTGATCCTCAACTAGCCATGGTTGTTTCCCTATAGTGAAGAATAGCTGCATGAAAAAAATGTAACTGGAACTGGGTAAACCACTATAGACTATAGCTACCTCTGGTTGTTTAGGGTTCCAGGTATCAGTTTTGACGCAATTCACCAAGTGAGCAACCAGGATGAAGGAAGAATTGTTGTATACGCTTAGCTGTTCTTCAAAATAACATTGGCTGAACAAAACATCAAATACATTTTGTGGAAACCCAAAGAATCATCCAAATTCACCGTTCTGACCATTCTATTTCTAGAAGACTAAAATGCGTTTCAGAGGGACGCTCCCAAAAACAGTGGCCTCTCTCATCTGCGCCACCGAGGTGAAAGGTGCGGCACCTTCATTTAAGCAAAGCAGGCCAAGGAAAAAGATACACCGATGGCATTTGCAAGAAGACCTACCAATATTGGTATCCCTATTATACTTTATTCATTGGTAACAAACCTCAAGAAGTAAAAGAAATACCATGCCGGTGAAACACATTTGAATACTATGTTTGCCGCACGAACTTTGAGAATCTAAGGGACTTGAATCAAACCACCGACTTAGGCACTCATGGTTGAGTCATGTCTATGCTGTTTCTAGCTGTATGTCTGTGATCTGCCGGTCAAATCATTGTTTAAAAACCCCATTTTGGCACATGATATGCTAACTCCGCTCTGTGAAATGTTGGTAAATCCAAAATCCATTGAAGCAAAATATCATGAATCATCATCCCCCGGCTTTCCCACCTTCGCCGCCCAGGATCACTGCGATCTCAGGGAGCACCTTGGAATATGAACTGGGATTTAAAAGCACCAACCATGGCTGAAATACTTGGGTTTTTCATCCACTAAGAATTGAACACAGATGGAAAGATTAGAAAGGTTGGAAAATCTTGGGAGTTCCATCTCTCAATGTTCTGTTCTCACTGGAAGAAGGTTCGACAAAAAGAAGTACAGTAAAGGGTCCCATATCCGTTTTCAGCCTTTCTGGTACTAGAAGTCACTCACCAACGGAGCGGCTGTCGCTGAGCTTCCCCAACAACTTCCTTGCAGATCTGTTCCGGCACGTCCTTCCTGGGCAAAGAGAAAGATGGGGTCAGAGAGCTGTTTTTTCCCGGTTGGTGTGCCCAAGGTCATGGCTTTTTGAAGTAGACCGTTCAATGGGTAGTTTCATTATGAATGTGTTATGATTTTCTAACACTTACTCAGATTTTTCAAACTCCAACTCTCCGTGAAAGCAGGCACTTGGGTGCCAAGGTTTGAGTTCCACAATGAGATCCAGAATACGTCTTCTTACGAACAGCTCTGCCACGCCCAAAATCTGAGATGCGAACTCCAAGTCCATGACGAAGCAGAAGTGCGTCAGCCTGGGATTCCGTGGCACCCCCTTTCAGGCGCAACCGACTTCAGAAGCAAAGGAACACGTGTGATCTTACTTTGGGTATAGATAACAGATAAAGGGATATGGGTCAAAACCTACAGTTCTGTACTTGGGGGTTGACCATCCAGATGACTCCCAATTATTTTGATGTGACAACTGATAACCAAGGGATCAGGGTCAGCTGATCCATTTTTGCTGATTACGTCACAACCAAAAAAGATGTTGGCTGTATAAATCCATATAAATCCAAATCTGATGTGGTTTAGATTGATTTTGATCCATGTTTGATCGTATAATTGTATAACACATTACTGTAATTTGATTTGTTTTGTGAACTGATACCCAGCAGCCCCTATATCGAACCCAGCAACGGAGCCACCAACTTGTAGTAGAACTTGTCCTCTCCGCCCAGCTCCCACAACTGTCTCAGCGCCTGAGCGTTGGGGGTCCGGGAGAAGTTGGATGGCAACTTTTGCCGGGGAGACTGTGGCAAACCATGCTTAAACATGAACAACTTAGAAACCTCCATGAGTTTAGTATCTTCTCTTCAAATTGATCATGGTTTGCTGTGGGGTTCGCCACTCTTAGATAAGAAAGTCAAATTGAACCTCCTTAAATTAAATCGTCCATTGCAGGGTGACCACAACCATGAATCCTCCACAGCCGAGCACGGCCTGCAGGCAATGGAGCACCTTCTTCTGGCGGCTGAAGACTTCGTAGGTCATGACCTCAGTCGGGGCCATGGAGCCATGGCAGCCATGGCGGGAAAAAAATGAGGGGAGGATCATAGCAAAAAGGATGGGAAAAAACCCAACGAAAAGAGTAGTGCGGAGGAAGATAATGCAAAGGTTACCTCTGAAAAATGGTATAACTCCAAAATCACTGCTCATCCAATTTTGGATCCGGTCCCTGGCTTTTGTTTCAACATCACCCATGTTGCGGATCAATCAAGCACCGTGCGCAAACCTGGACGATTTTGCATGACACCAATCAATAATCAGATTGATCAGCAAAAAGAAGGCATGGAGCTGATTTACCCCTTATTGAAAACATCTCAAAACCATGGTTTCCTATGGATTTTCCCAAGAAAACTCAGCCCCCAATGACTCAGCTCTTCTCCACTCGTCCCGCCATCCCGGTTCCCTCAGGTTCCAGGCATGGGTTGCCGAATCGAGGGCGCTGAAGGTCACCATGGTGCGAACCTGGGATGGTGGATTGTTGGGTCTACAACAGCATATCCAATTCTTGGGCACGTAGTTTGTCTTAGTAGAATCAAATTGCAGCCTGCAAAGAGCTCCGAGACATCTTTGCTCTGTGACCACTCTAAGCTCTTTCTGTTGGCTTCACTCCGCTTGTGGGAGCTCTCCACCACCGGCACGGAGCCCTAAAGGGACTCTCTGTTGACGTCGGTTCGGGGCCCTGCTGCGCCACAGGAGGCTTCCACCAGCACGACAGCTGTGCCAGGGTCATTCAACGCAAGGGATAGCCACCAGACCTACCAAGTAAATTGCTGCGATCTGGCAAAGGTGGAAAAGTAAATGCATCTGCAACCCCAATGGAAAGTGGGCCAAGAACTATGATACCCAAGCCGATGCAGTTGATCCTGGCACAATTGGGGAAGACGGTTTTGCTGTCATCACCGGAGGATCTGTGGCAGGCCTCGCTGTACCATGTCTGGTGCCGTGGAATAACTGGCCAAGGCAACGTACTACAAAGCCTCGCACCATCTACTGTAAGCTAAATCAATTGCCTGATTTCACACGGCATTGGCAGGTTGTAGCCCTAATCTGGCAGATAATTACATTTACATACACAAAATCATAAACATTTACTATGCGATGCATACACTAAGTTGCGCTTGTTGTATCCCCTTACCTTCTTTCAATCGTCAATCGACCGGCAAAGGCTGCTCACCATGCCCATGAGAGCTAAGTAGAACATGGTTCCTTTTTGGGAACATGGCAAGCTTGCGTGCAGGGGACTTAAAAACTTGGATCAATTTGTCGCAAAATATAGGCATCTTTCTAAAAGGAACTCTTACTGCGACCGTGAACTTTTCAACTGAGCTTCCACATTGTGATCTGGGTCACCCCACACCACCTGCCCACTGCGAACACATGTTCTAAATTGACAGGTCCCTCACTCCGAGCACAACTCCCAGGAAGATCCAGGGTAGCTCACGCTGGAGTTTCCCTCGGCCTTAAAGCAGCGGTGGCCGACAATGACCAGAAATTTCCCATGCGTTTCCACTGCCACAGCGGGACAAGGATTAGGCCGTCCGGAACCTCTTAACTTAATTGGACAAATGGCGCTTGAATTTTGCTTGGTCCTATGATACAATGGTTCCAAAAGCTTGATTCGCATTCGCATGATTTTGTCGGTGTTTCAAAATGTGGGAAGGTAAAGAGCCTTGATGTAGAACCATGTAGAACCTTTATCCTTCTATGATCTCATGATCACAGAGTTGCAGCAGACGGGACAGGTGGAATGCCGCAACTACAATAGATCGCACATGGCATGTTCATGCATCATCCACATCCCTTGATGACGAGACCCTGCTACTGAAGAATGAGGTTGTAATCTTCCAATCAACCCAGTTTGGTAATTCGTAGTTAGTTACCCCCAGTTTGGTGATTTGTCATAAGTTATAAGTTATTGGAAGCTATAAAAACCATATGAAACCCGCTACTGTACACAGTATACCCCATCTATATTTGGCATGCACCAAGGCTCAAGGCTCTTGACGGAGACCGCCTGATGCTGCTCTCCCTTCGGAATCTTTCCCTCCAACGTCTCTGACTCGTCATCCAGGGCCATGTGGAAGACTTGCGGCACGCGGAACACCTGGCCGCAGAAGTCACCGGACAACGTTGAGCATGGCTCATCAAAATGCTGTTGGGGACATAAATGTTGAAGGTTTCTATCCAATTTGGGCCATACCCTATGCTGACCCACTCACATGTTGGAAGAGCTTTCTGCCAAAGTTTGAGTGAAATTTACAAGCTCCTCACCTGCGGTTGCGGCTTGACGGACTTGAAGCTCACTCGCAGGATGCCGTCTTCGCACCTGTTATGTGGAGCCATGAGGACACTATTGAAACCCTTTGCGAAACAAGCCGAGGTAAGACCAAAATTGGATAAGCTGATAAGCTCTGGATGATTTACAGCTAAACCAAAGCCGATTTTGAGTTTTGAGGTCATGAAATTGATGATCTCTCCAAAATGACATGACCATCATTGATGGGGGTTAGTTTTTCCTGAGGTCACTACAAATTGCAAATATAACATGTGCCATGGTAGCAAAGGAGATCCTGACTGAAGAACGCCCTGCTTTGAAGCTAAATCCATGGGGCCATTGCCTTCATCACTAGCGACAAACAAACTGTCACTGTCACCTCTTTCAAAAACAATGGACTGATGCAAGATTTGTTGGGAACAATCGCCCGGAATGGGCAAGCTTGCCAAAGTTTTACATTCAAAAGAAGAAAGGAACCGCAAATCCCAGCCTCGTCTCCGACTGCACAAACTCATGGTGCGAGTCGAACTGAAATTGCCTTTCCCACTGCAACGGCGGAACGCCCTGCGCTTCCTTGCGTTCGATCTGGATCTTTCCTTGGCTGACACCATCATATTCGACCCGAAGATCGTGGATGGTGACCCCGGGGCAATGCACAGCAATGACCTTGCGATCATCTTCCACGGCCATCTCGACCGGGAAGTCAGGATGTCCTACGGATGGAAGCAACTCTGAGGAACCACAATGGATCCACTAGGTGTACTCCACTACTGCAGGTTTTAACTTAAGCAGGAACCAAAACGGAACCAAAATTCGATAAACTGAGTGAGGAATGAAACCACTGACTCTTGCGTCAGAAACCATCCCTCTCCTGCCACTTAACCTAGAAAGACAGTGCACCAAAAAAAATGCGAAACCAACAAACAAACGCATCTCCTCGTCTGTCGTTCTTGACAAAGCATCCCATGATTTGCCACACACAACTCGCAACTGCAGTTGCCGCGAGCACCCAACTTCCAGCAGGAAGGCTGGCATACCATGGGAGCACTTCTGTTGCCAAACGTGGTGGCCGGGTTTTCCTGAACCTTGTCTGGAGGTCCTTCAATTTCTCCTCCAGGCGTGCTTTGGCTGCAGATGTTTGCTCCAACTCGGCCTTGACGGCATCTAATTTCGCACCAGCAACTGCGGATTGCATCTCCAAAGTTTGATGTTTTACTTTCAAACTGCTCAGCTCGCTTGTGCTGCACAAGAAGTTGAAGCCTCGCGGCTGCCAAGGGATTTTACTTCTCCGGAACCTAAACAAAAAAGGGTCTGGATAGAATATGAATATTCAAACATTGGTTCTGTTGGAGAACTCTGGGTCAAACATGTTTCTTGAATCCGCCACAAGTCACAACATGCACCAGGCAGCTCCGCACCTTCTTCGGCCACAGAGTTGTCCACAAATGCCGTGGCTTCGGCAGCAGCAGGTTCCTCCGCTGCAGAGCCCGTGGTGCGGTTGGAGGTGCCCGCGGGGCAAAAGAAGCCGGCGGCGCAGGGCTCCGGGCGGGCGGCGCGCTCGTTGCCTTGGAGCAAGACAAAGCACATGAAATCTCTGAAGAATTGCAGTGTTGATATAGGTAAAAAACAGTCTGTTTTACTCTGTTAGTGTGCGGTGGATTGTCAAATCCGGAATCCGAAATAAAACAACCATGCTGGAACATCCCAGTCGTTGCAAAAGGGCAGCATTGGGTTCTTTTAAGGTCAGCTCTCATGCAATCTTTCATGAATTAAGCCTTCCTATTGTCTTCCTCTAGCCAAACTTCACATCAATAACTGCCAAGGCGCAAAAATGTCCCTCCGGACAGATGATGGCACAACCCTTGCCGGCAGGACAAAACGTTCCAGCATGGCAGGGTTCAGCTATCTTTGCGCCGACAAAAACGGTGCAGCCATCAGAATCCCTGTCACACCAGGCGGAAAGAAACTGTTTTGGGAATTGAAGGCTCTCCCCAACTGCCAGGACTGGGTTTACCTCATTGTTCGTGGTGCCAATCCCCAACTGGCCATGGTCGTTATTTCCCCATGTCCACAATGTGACATCGTCCGACAAAGCCAAACTGTGGTAAAAACCAGCAGCAATTGCCACAATTTTCTTGCCAACTGCCACGTGGACTGGGTTCAGCTGGTGGTTTGTGGTGCCAATCCCCAACTGGCCATGGTTGTTATTCCCCCATGTCCACAATGTGCCATCCTCCGACATAGCCAAGCTGTGGGAATCACCAGCAGCAATTGCCACAATTTTCTTGCCGAGTGCCACTTGGACGGGGTTCAGCTGATTGTCTTTGTTGCCAATCCCCAACTGACCATAATTGTTCAATCCCCATGTCCACAATGTGCCATCGTTCGACAAAGCCAAACTGTGGAGAGCACCAGCAGCAATGGCCACAAAGTTCTTGTTGGTGGGTACTTTGACTGGGCGCCACTGATCCACCGTGTTGCCGAGCCCCAGCTGCCCAAGGCTGTTGGAACCCCATGCCCACAGCTGGCCCTTCGCCATGGTAGGGTGTGGACCCGACCAGCAGCGAGCCCAAACTTCTCGGTGGAGGCCGTCACCTGCTTCCACCCCGGCAAGGCTTCGGCCATTGACCCGCCCAAGAGTTCGTGCAAGTCGTGGCCCTCGCAACCTCAGTCTGCTGCACGTGGTAAGTGGACCAAAGAAGCAAATGCCAATAACTAAAACCTATTCTGTGAGGTATCGCCCACATTCCCAAGTGTGGATATCGGTGATGTTTCACAACCTTCATTTGGTGACCGTGCAGTTCGTTTATCCAAGGGAACTAGTGTAGCACTCGTCTTGCCCTGGTCATCTCTTCAGATGTTGAGATCCAGAAGTCAACATTTGGATGACCCAAGTGCAAGTTCTTATGATCTAAGCACTGCGCCTTCCGATATGTCCCATTCTTTGGCATCCAAGGATCGAAATCCCTCGGGACAAACGCGGGGCTCGGAACTCTGCTCGGGGCAGTAGTGGTGCGGAGGACACAGCGTCGGCTGGCTGGTCTTTTCCGGGCAGAAGTAGCCCGGGGGGCACTTCTGAGGCGTGGCAGTTTGATTGGAACCTGAGCTGCAAGGTTGGCAAGTTGGCAGGCGCCAACTTCAGGAAATGCGTATGCTGGGGAAAATGGAAGAATAAATGGTTGGAAAACACTCTGACCTGGCAACTGGGCAGTCCATGTGCGATCAATCATCACACTGGATGTGATAGACAGGCAAGCAACCCTGCCGAATCGAAGATGCCAGAGGAGGCTTGGATATGTGAAGGTCACACGAGAAAATCGTATTTTGCACAAATCAGCTGTTCATGAAGAGTTGGTTGAAAGTTATCCCCTTTTTCTAATCAATGAAAGTTACCTCAGTAACCTCCCAGCCAGCAGTCCATTGATTTGTTGTACAGTTTGAAAAACGGAAACTCGCTGAAAGAACACCGGCAGTTTCAAGTTTGTCCCCCGAACAAATGCCCAAACGCTAGAGCCCAGTGATGATCAGTGATGTAGTGTACGCAAAAACGCGTGGGAATCGCACATGTGGCTGAACATTGCCAATTTCAAGTGTGTCTCCAACAAAAACGGCCCAAACGCCAACAACAACTTCCCAATGAAATCACAAGCAGCAGAAGTGTTTCCCAGGGCAAGCATGAGGCTCAGCACTGCCACGCGGACAAAAATGGCCATCGGGACAGTGCTCCGGGGCACCGCTCTGCGCTTTGCAATAGGCTCCGGCGGGACACACTGACCTCACCGGGCAGCTCAAATAGTGAGAGGCAGCATGCTGAGTGTGTGGTTGGCTGAATCCATGGAGGACAATTGATGCCCAAAAATTGACAGTGAATTGCTGAATAGATAGATTTGACAAGATCGAATTAGACTAGATTAGATTGGATTGGATTAGATTAGATTAGATTGGATTAGATTTATGTTCGATTGTATTAGATCAGATTAGATTTAGTCTTGGATTTAGCTTGAATTAAATTAGTCAGATTAGATTCGACTGGATTAGTGATCAGATTAGATAGACGGATAGATAGATATTGATATGGGTAGATCTCCAAAAGAAGGTGAGATTAAGAGTGGCATCCATTGCAAACGTTGCCAGAATTCCCAGTGGCTTTACAATTTCCCAAACCACTTGGATCTGCTCCGCAAGGGTCTGTGTCTCAACGCAGGATGCAGATAACCCACCCTGCAATTGATAGATAGAACTACAGGCCAACTACAGCCCTGATATTTGGGGTCAGATCTGGATAGCTGGTAGCCCCACTCACTTACTACGGAATTGGCCAATCAGGGAGTGGGGTAAAGCCAATGAAAAGCCTTATCCAATTTTGTCTTTATATAACCATACCCAGTTGGGGTTAAATACGTTCAACTGCCGAGGCACGGTTCACTCACCACACCACACAGCCAGGCCAGTAGTAGCATCAACCGGTTTTCCATCGTGGACAGAGTGGCGACCGGTTGGAAGGATGAGGAAAACCAAGAGGTGGCTGTGAACCGTGCAACTTCCAAGTGAAAGACACTGATCTAAATCAATCATCTCCCTGTCAGAAACATCACAAAAAGCACAGATGCAAATGCCTAAGTGTGAGGTGAGCTCATTTGTTGCCACGGTGGCAAGTTCGATAAGACCAAAATTCGAGGAATTCTGCATCCCAACTTGTCAAAGCTGAGCTCTCTGGGCTTCCCAAACAATTTTACTGGCCTGCTCCATGAAGTCTTGTTGCCTCAAAACATTTAGAAAAAGATGAAAGATCAAAATAATAGTTGGTAATTGTCGGAAAATTTGTCAAACATGCCAACTTTGAAACTGATCCCTGCACTGTTAATGATTAATGTTTCAACTCCAGAACTTCGACTCACCAACAGGAGTTCCATCACTACACGGCATGGCACCCTAGGTGCCCCCACAGGAGTTTCTCACCATCTGGATCATCATCCACCTTCTTCGGCTTCCCGGTGGTGGCCGTGGCGTTCTGGGCCGTCGTCCTGGCTCGCCCAGACAGCTTCCTGCTCGATAGTTTCATGGCCTGACACCCAAGCAACAAAGGACCATGCATACACCAACCAGCCAGTGGCACGTGGCTTTTTGTTCTTGCTTTTGTGCCTCACCGCCGTGTCAGAGCAGCCACTGAATGCCCTCGGAGTCTGCTAGTTCTCAAATACGTGAATATCTAGCGCTGATCGGCTGCGAGTGTAAGCCACCTGGAGTTCCCCTTCATCCGAGATTGATCCAAGAGAATGCATTCAAATCAAGACTTCAGAAGGCTGTCGGAAATTCAAGTTGGGGAATGACCCAAGACTTGCCTCTCTCTTTTTCTTGTGCTTTAGCTTCTTCTTTTCCTCCGCACTCAGCTCATCTTCATTGCCTGAGCATTGGCGGCCGTGTTGGCTGCACGTGATCAAGCATTTGCAAGTTTCACAGGATGTGTTTCATTAATCTAAGTGAAATGTTACACAAACCCCATCCATCCCAGCTTTTAGGCCGACCAAAAGAAGACCAACAAAGATTGGCCATATCTTCCTTCCTTTACCGCCCCCCCCGTTCTGCACCTGTCTTTGCAGCCCCATCGCCTGCCCAACCTTGGGAAATTCACCCGTCAATGTCTCATAATCAAGGCACTCCTCATGTCTCTACAGTATCTTTCTGTAAATGTTTGAGCTGCTCAAGACCCCTACGGTCATCCAACATATTTCATAATCCCTTCCCCCTATTACTAAATCTCCCCCAAATACTAAAAATAAGGGTCCATCTCCAATTTTGGAAATTTTGTGGTTGGCCAATTTGACTTTTAATTGATCCCCTTTAAAAAACAATTTAAAAATAAACCTACCATTTGAGNAAGGGTCCATCTCCAATTTTGGAAATTTTGTGGTTGGCCAATTTGACTTTTAATTGATCCCCTTTAAAAAACAATTTAAAAATAAACCTACCATTTGAGGGTTTCACCCCCTAATAATAAAAACTAGTCAACCTCGGGGTGTTTATTATTAGGGTCCCCTGAATCCAAGTAGTTTTTTGCAACGTATTAATTGCGTT